>CM033798.1:38774262-38799262 GCA_019656835.1 Rhododendron ovatum | reverse complement strand
AAATTTGTGCCACTTTCAATTGTTCATATCTTTCAATATAGATTTAAAAAAATATGCAATATAAATTTTGTTTGATAAATTTCAATTAGTTTTATAATTAGAAGTTTTTAAAAGTATGAGAAGCATTATAAATTGAAAAATAAAATAATTTTAAAATGGTACAAATCTTTAAAATGGACCAACATAAGCGGATGGAGCAAGTATGTATATATATATATATATATGGTTACTGGTTTCTCTCACACAAAAATTGACTCAAATTTTGATACAAGTTTTGTGACGGACCCATTTTGGAGTTCCACGCAAATTATCGAAGCTGTTCAATTTATTTAAAACGTATTTTTATAAATTCCCGTAGAAAATCAACTCATTCTGATATTATTATACATAAGACTTCCTTTTTGACAGTATATGCATCATTGTGGATGGATTAACTTTTTCTCCATCAGTGTCCGCAAAGGAGCTTTAAGCAAGACTATTACTCAAACTTTCCAAATCAGGGTTCTCATCTGGGCAAAGGCATTTTGCAACGCAAGATCATTATACAACCGCTCGATTACGCTGAATCGACTCTTTATGCTTGTATCGGTGTAACATATATAGGGGTGAAAATGGTTCGGATCATGTTTCAAAGCCAACTGGACAATGAAAGAGTTCGGCGTACTTCAACAGAAACCACCACCCGCTGTCCATGATACATTAGACTGAGCTGGCTAAGTTATCTAAGGCCAAACAGGTTTTCTGATCAATTCGGCTCAAAGTATTAAAACCAAGAACTCAAACATCTTGGGTGTTAACCAGTGAACCAAAACTTTGATCACCATCCCTTCTTTCTCTACAGCTGCTCCTTCTCCGCGACTCTACCAAGGCTTGTTTACCTCTGCTAGTAAATGCTCACCCACATTTGATACCCTCCCTTCTAGTAGCGTATTAGAGACCATTGCTTGTTGAGCAGAGGGAGGAAATACTACCTTAAAGGGCCTTCTGGTCCATTTTTGCACCACCCCGAACTCCAGGCTTCTGTTTGGCTCACAGTCACGTCTCATCTTCTGGTCCCTCGAGTTACTACTTAGCAGCTTTCCTCTTGGACTCAAATCAATAAATGAAACAGAATATCCATTTCCAGCTGCCCCAACCACCAGCTGGATTCATAAAAAAAAAATGATATTGCAATTTTCAAACCACCTAGGAATCACCGCAAAACTTTCCTCATAGCCCAAAATATATTCCTGACCAAAAAAAAAAGACTTTTGTAATGCTCAGCAACGCGCCCGCGTGGGCAGATATCACATAAATTGGGAAAGACCGGCTTAAAGCTGTTTATCAGACGATCACAACAGAAATATCAGTCTAGGATCATAACTCCAGGTAAAGCAATTTGCAAACAAGCAGTTATGGTACTCATTCAGCATTTCAGTGACAAAACACTAAATAGAGGTAATAAACTCAGAAAGACTGACATAGAGCTGTTGCACTCTAACCGACCAGAAACACGTCTTATTCTTTCAATCAAAGGCGTATACTTCAACTCGAGGTAATTGCAGTAGATAGAAACATTAGTAAGATCAAGGAATGGTGCGCTGATAAAGGGGCAAAGCTCCCAAAGCTTCACGTTCGGCATTCTCCCTCTTCACCTGCAAGATGCAACCCAAAATTTTGAGCATAGTTCTTCAACGCACAAGGAAAAAAATCAAGGTGCCTTCAATTCATAAAAAAAATCCACGTTTCAGCAATAAAGTTGAAACCACCACATAAAGAGCAAATAATTCCTCCATGCACAACAAAGAACATGAAAGCATTGTAGAAAGGCCAAGGGAGCACAAAAATAGGCACAGAAGGAAAATATAGTAGACACGCAAGGAAAGTATAATGGATACCCAAATAATATCATTGAAGAAAAGTATTGGCCAAGAAATGAGAAGCTCGAAACATAAAGCTGTAGGTGACACAGTTCAGCCAAAAGCCATCCATGGCCACCAGAAAAAACTACAGCCGAACCTTTAAAGACCCAAGAGAGGAGCAAAAAGCCCAAACATCACAAATACACCAATTGGGGGAGGAGCAAAAAACCACCTTTATTTCAGTTTATCAGTAATGGGTAGAAACCAAGCATCTAGAGGAAAAGATGTGTTTAGAAGGAAGAATACTTATAAACAAACACTGCAACCAAGACATTATCCACTGGGTTCATTTAAATGAGTATAAGAGTAACTATAATTTCTCCTACAGTACTTGCTAAGGACATGCATGATGGCAACCTGTGGAGGCACCATTTGTTACTATTGGGCAAATTTTTTTCGTTTTCTTCTTGTTCTTTGCCATAACGCCCAATCTGGGACGAGTTGGAAGAGGAATTCCTAATTCTTACATGGATAAGACTGATCACACCTGATCAGTGAAAAATTCTGACACCAATCATTTTTTTTAGTGAGTATTCCACCAAGAATTGACAAGCAGATGACTTTTCTAGGGCGAACAAACCTGTAGTTTTCTTCGCTCCACCTTTTTTTTGAATAAGCCCCGCTCCCTAATATCGGGCTAGATTGAAGCTTGGTGGATTCAGGAGTTCAGCTCAGATTTAGGAAGGATCCTCAAACACGGAAGGGTAGATAGTGGAACTCAAGTTAGTTCTCCTTGCTCTCGGACAGCAACTATATATGTCCCAGATTCCCGGATTCATTCTCATCTTGATCCAACATGGAATTTTGGGAATCTACAAAACATTCTAGGGGAGGGCTCGTACTTCTCAAAGATCACAAGGTGCTGAAGTGGGCAGGATAGGGGGGGTCTTTAGGATTTTGTGAAACGGATAATGACAGATTAGAATCACAGATTCAGGTAGCCGGTTTCTAGAATTACACTTGAAAAATGAAAGTAGATACCGGCAAGATAGGCAAAATTGTACACCAAATACCAGTGTTCTAAATGGCGGCCTCGGTGGCAGCTTGGCGCCATGATTTCACCCTTGGCGGCTCGTTTGGCGGATCTTGACGGCTAGGCGCTAGGCGGCTAAGGTAGATTTGGCGGAGCTAGGCGGCTGTCTTGGCGGACCTTGATTGCCTTAAAAATATTTTAAAAAAATATATTTTCGAAAAAAACGCAGAATCACTCGGCGGCGCCTAGGCGACCTGCTGCCCGACTAACGCCTAGCGCCATTTAGAACACTGCCAGTCTGCCACATACGCAACTTGAACATGGCCAAAACCACAAGAGGGTAAACTAAAATGTGCTCTAATGTTTATTCATTAGTTCAAGTCCCAAACCTTAAGGTTTGAACCCACAACTTCGTATCTGATATGGCTGACCCCACCTTCAGACAAGGATCTCACCGCCCCTGATTTTGGATGATCTGAGTCTGTTTGGTCGAAAGGCGGCGATTGGGTGTTGACCCCACTGCTGACAAATGAGGATCAGGGTTGTCGGTTTATTGTAGTAGGGATTTCGATTGGGCTTTGTCCCAATGGGTGTCTTTGGTTGGTTTCTTGCCAATCGAGGTTTTGGGTCTCGGACTAGGCATAGGATTGTTCTCTGAATATGATATTGTCTCCTTGTCCCTATTAGTCTTTGCATCAATTTCAAAGATTGATGACATTTTTTTTCCGTAAAAAAAAGGAGAAGAAGTAGAAGAAGAAGAAGATATGGCTAACACCTCAGTTAAAGCATGGTTTTATTCAATGCTTGACAAGCAAGTGCAACTTGCCCTAGACATAGACAGATTCTGAAAAGTTGTAATAAAACGGAAATAAGAATCATGTATAAAAATAACTACTAGTAACTAAGAAGCAAGCCAATTGCCAATTAAGGGAGAGGATTAGAGGCCAGAGAGAAAGGTACACGAAGATGGGACTACAAGGTGTGAACACAATGTGAAATCCCACGTTTCTCCACAAACATTAGCATGCTAACTCGATAGGAAAAACAGAAAGCCTTACAACACTCTTTTTTTCTTCCTGGAAATGAGCATGCTTTCTTTCTCTGAAGCACCAGAAATGCTAGCAAACAAATGAGGCATCCAAATTCCATCATACGTTGAGGAAAGCATGGGACTCAAACAAACAGCAGATAGAATAAGAAAAGTACAAAGCATTCTAGTTTATAAATCTGCCTTCCTGAAAAACTAGTTTTGACACCTATCAGAACCAAGCACACAACATCTAAGGTATCACTCAGCATCAAAATATAAAATACGACAAGTAAATGAACAGAGGGTCCCGAAAAGACATTTGAAGTAGAACACGAATACCACTGCAAATAACACAATAAAATCAATGCAACTCCAGAATATCGTTTGTTGCCTTCTCATCAACAGAAAGAGCCAAACACTTAAAAGAATGACAAGGTAAGGATGCACAAATGATTGAACCACTTACAAGGGCCAACATATCTTGCAGATAACTCCTGAATGGTGTCTGCATTGCCTGAGAAAGTTAATGGAAATTACGGGTCAGCGATTACACATTCCATATGTTCGCACACCCAAACGGGCCAAACAGATCTACCAGAAAATTGAAAGCCTAGTGCTGATGTCCATCCTTAGAAACAACCCTCAAGCAGACAAACAAGACAAATTGGGTAAATGGTTTTCCATCTGTTAATCAAATCCAATAAGATAGCTCATGGTGAAAATTCATTATCTCTTGTCGACTTGAAGTGATATCTATCCTCGTACACTTATCAAGGAGTTCCAAGAATTGAAAACCAAATTTAGAAGGTCCAAGCATACTTCCTTCAAGTTTTCCCACCTTGGTGTGACGAACAACAGAACCAATTTGAGTTGAACATCACCTACGGGACACATGCACACATTGTACTCGTTCAATTAGGCTCTGATTGCACACAACTGACACAAGACAGACAATGGTAACTGATCACCATAGCCTATTGATCATTTTTAAATAGTTAACTATTTGTCGGGATCACAAGCACTAGTCCTCCCACAAAGTCAAATCAATGACAGGCCGTACGGGAACAATATTGGATGAATCAGTTGGCAGTAATGTCCTTTTTCCGTAGCCCATACCCATATTCCCCTAAATACCATCTTCTCATTGTGGCGATTCCTAATTGAGTTAGTTCATTCCTTCACACCAAAAGATTGTTTTTCTCTATCTGAATTCTATACAACCAGACAAGATCAGAAAACCTCAGCTATTCTCATCTTCAGTTAATCCTTTGAGTTCTGTGTATTCATCATCGATTGACTTCAATTTTTGTTCTCCCACTCATCTTCTATAAGTCTATTTTTATACTCGTCATTTTGGTCTGGGATATATAACCCCAACTTTATTTTTAGATGCATCCCTAGAAAGCTAGCTCCAAAATCATTGGAGTGCATACAACAGCCTCTGTTGCAGATAAAACTCAGGCCAGAGTTGTAACAATTTGAACCTATCTTGATGCTTTTAAAAACAAGAAACGAAATTCCAGAAGTTGGAATGAAAAAATAGAAAGAAAATGAGTATAATCGCCAGCACAGGTGCTTTACACATTTCAAAAGACACCATTAAACATAGCGAATAGATTCCAATGGTAGGTGATTCCCACTCTCCTATACACCCCATCCATTTTGCCAAAATAGTGTTTGCTCTCCATCTAGGTCACATTCTGTTAAGGATCATTATTATTTTCGATAAGTAACAAATTTATTGAAAAGGCATTAAGGATGCCCATGAACAAAATAAAGCCAAGCACAAAAGGCCAGAAAGGTGACAATACCAAAAAGAGACCGGACAATAAATAGAGCCTATACACATCTCTAAACGCCGAAAACATCTAACATGTGGAGTAATTGATCAAGGGTTGTTTACCTCCAACTAAACAAACTAGAAAGTAATAATTAGAGAAATAAGGTAATGATTGGAGAAAGAAATAGGGTAATGATTGGAAAACTAAACTAAAATGGTACCAAAGACGCTTAATTTTAAGAGCATCTCCAACCCACATCTTTATTTTGGAGACTCAAAAATTATTTTCTATTCAAAAGGTGCATATAGAGACTATCACGATTCACTCACACTCCAACAAAGACCTCCATTTCTATCTCTATTTTTCAAACCCTCAGGGTGAGTTTCCCAAAATAAACTGGGCTAAGCCTTATTGACATTAGCCACTATGTTTCTTAAAAAAAAAAAAAAAACCTTTAGCCCCCAAAATTGATGTATGTGAGGAGAATAACCTGTCTCGAAATCCATTTTTTTGGGGGCTAAAAGTTCCTTTAGCCCATTTGGGGAATTCACCCTCATTCATTTCTTTTCAAAAATCAACTTTCCCTCTAAATTTTCAATTCTACTTTTATGTAAATGCTAAATAAATATATAATATTGAAAGTTGGTCTCACTTTGAACCTGTTATTGAAACATGTACAACTATACTGCTTTGATATACGGAGTTTCTATATAATGAGACCCAAGCTAAGATCTCCATTTTTGAGACCCCAAAATGGAGAGTGGCCCTCTCACACAAAATTCAAAATTCAATCTAAAAATCACGAAAGTAACCTGGACGTCCTCAGGGAGGTACTCGTGCTTCATGGAGAGATCCATAGCTCGCTTGAGGCGTTGGTTCCTGGCGTCTAGGACTTCCCTAGGGAGACGATTCAAGGCCTCCTTAATGTCCAGATCGTAATACGGATCGAACAGATCGTCGTATCGCAGACCTTCACACATTACATAGAAATGAATCAAAGAAAAACGTGAAATTGTAAAAGGTCCATCTAGAAGCTTTAAATTAGGGTTTCGAGATTGAACGTGCGCCGTATGTGTAGTGGGATAGATAGAGAGGCTCACCGTATCTTCGGAGGCGCGTGGAGACGGCTTTCATGTGTTGTTTAGCGAACCAGTTCTTCTTTGGGTCCACGAGCCACTTGGTGAACCACGACGCCATGGCTTTCCCAGGCTTCCTGCAACTCTCTCTCTCTCTCTCTCTCTCTCCCCCCTTGGATATCGACGATCTCTCCCTATTCTCTGGAAGAATCCTGATTCGGTGGAGGGATAAGAACGGCGTCGTTGAGGAACGACGCGTGCTACCGTTTTGGTCGAAATCGTTAGGGATTCTATTAAAGCATCTCCAGTCTTGACCCAAAATTTTACTCAAATTTGGGTCAAATTTTAGGTAAAAACTCATTTTGGGTCAAGCTCTCTCCAATGGTAAAATAATTTTTTATCTAAATATATTATTTTTTTTAAGTGTTGAATGGCAATTATAATGTAAATAATAGAAGGGAACAAATTTGATTTTGAGATGAGAGTGACTGACTGCTATGAAGAAAAAGAAGAAGAAGAACTCGGTCCACCTCCATAACCACCGCCAACCATCCAAACAGTCTACCTGTTACCACCACCCACAGAACTCTGATCCATATATCCTCCATTCTTTTCCGTCTATAAGAACGAGTTGCAAGTATCCAAATTTGAGAAAACCATCACCATGCTCTCAGAATGGCATGAAAGAGTCATTGAAAAGAGAAAAGAGCCGTTGGAATATTGAGAAAAAAAAATGGGGAGAGACTTGGGTTGTCTCAAATTTAAGGAAATAAATGGGTAAAACCCATAATTGGGAAGGGTTTGGGTCAAAGATTGGAAAGGATTTTTTATGAGTTTTGCTCAAATTTTAAATTTGGGTCTTAAAATGGGTCAAAATTGGAGATGCTCTTAGCAACCCAATATTTCCTAAATACTACGTACAACCCAACGAAATCCGGCTATGGTTATTTTGATTCACCTTTAACCCTCCTACCCACATTAGACAGCCTCGTATTTCACAATTTTTTTTTTGTTCTCATCTTTATATATCAACTGAATCTGGAAGAGTTAGTAGTTAATATGTTAGTATACAAAGAGTCCAGAGACTATTCATAACCCTTGGACACTAGTTACGCCTCCCGTGGGGATCGAACTCACACCTCCATTGCGGAGGCAAGTGAAACAACCATTTCGACAAAACATGAATTCCTCTCGTGTTTCACTTTGAAGGTATGAAACCTTCATTGTCTCTTATGCATTTCACATTTCATGAGTAGTAATTGGTTTTTTTTTTCCAGTTATGGACATGTCATCCTTAAAGTACTGGGAAGGCATTCTAAAGGCTAGGTTCAAAATTTGTAATTGTGGAACAATTGTCATTTTGAGAGTGAATAATAGCGAGGGGAATAAAGGCTAGGCCTACTATGCATGCCCCATATCAGGAATGCGGCGGGAGTACTGGTGCAGAGGAGAAAGCTCTAGTGGATGGAAAAGAGTAGTTTGGCAAAGTCTCTCAACAAATGGAAGTTGCAGAAAAGAGTAATTTGAGTAGTTTTAGAAGAGGGACTAATGATTTGGATGATTGGGGTGGCCATAAATAGCCCAGCCGAAGAGGAACTGTTTAATTAGTCTCAGGATTTATTAGTCCAAATGTGTAGTGCCTACCAAAACAATGGATTAACTAGTCTAGAGTTGGCTTTTATTTTTTTATAGTCCAGCGGCACTTACATAACGGAGTTAATTACAAATGTCTTAGACAAAACCAAAATAATCATCTAACTATTGAAAACGAGAAAAACGCTAGGTAGTCAATGTATTTCACCTTGACTCAAACGTTGAGTCTGACGCAAACAACAGCACTCGCGATCTGTTATATATTCATCCCGATAATCAGCAGTCTCAAAAGAGATGAAGTGCTAGCTAAAGATAAAAGACAACAAATACGTAGACGATTAGATGGACTCTAACTAAGTATAAACCCACCAATTAACTTCTAAAAAATTACAAACTTGACAAGCCTCCACGAGTTGCCTTGCCAAAAATATCATATAAGGTAAGAGCCCTGTTAGCACGTATATCATTGTGAAATAACATCATTTCTGAAGAGAACATGATCTGTAGACAAATATTCATCTAAAGATGAAACTAAACTCTCAAGAAACGAGAGACAAAACTTTCATAGATCAAACGACAAGTTATTGACCTAAAGAGATGGAAGAAAAATAAAAAAAATAAAAAAGTACAGAGGTCTTCTCCTCCTACCGCCGTACAAGGGTGTGAAACCCTGGGGAGATGGGAAGAAAGATATTGGTGGCGGCTAGATTAGAGAGAGAGAGTGTGTTCATGAAACTCCTATCCCTTACATGTCCAAAATTAGTTTAGTTTAGTCTAGGCAAATAGGTAATTCAGGCAAATAATCCGGCTGAGCTTTGAGATGAGTGAAAATGTATGCCACAAATTGTTGACTAACAATTTTAAAAGATTTATTTCTATTTCAGCACTTTCTTCTTTCTTTCTAGGGTAAATTATAGTTAATCCTCTCAAACTATGTCTCGGGAACACTTTATCCCCTTAAACCTTTTTTTTTTGGTACTTAACCACCTTAAACTAATGGAAAGACAACTTCCGTTTGCATTCCGTTACAAATTGGATGGAAAAATGTCACATGTAACTCACATGCCCTTTCACCAGAAATTCAAAGACATTATTGCCCTTTCTCTTCTCCACATCTACATGCGAACTTTTTTCTTCTCTACGTTGACATCCGAAACAGAAAACAAAAACAAAGACCACTCGGCTGGAAACCAAATACACAAGCAAATCCACGACGGAGATGGTGTACGACCCAAATCAGCAAATCCGCAATCGGAAACGCAAATCACACCCATCGCAAACCCTATCCGATCACCTATATACCTAAACAAATCTGCAACGGAAATGGTGTACGACCACTAGGCCGGTGACACCGTGTGCTCGGAGTGTGGCTTAGTCGTGAAGTCCCACTAGATCGACGAGTCCGGCAGCAATGACCTGGTTCGCGGTGGGCCCAGCAATCCCCTCCTCCCCGTTGGCGAACTATCCACCATCATCTCCAAGCCTAACATAAAATACTGATTTTCTTTGCATCCGATTTTCGGGGAAGAATGACTTTGCTTTGGGAATTCCAATTCTGAACATATATCAAAGGCAAAGAACTATGAGGACACCTTGAGCCTTCCTCCTTACCTTCTAGTATATCTTTTTTGCCTAATTTTTCTGATGACCCTCTCCATCGCTTATCGTTGCACTTACAGCTAGGTTCAAACTAGGTTTTGTGTATGAAAAGTGTTGTCGACTCATCGTCACGATGTGTCTTCAAATGGGTCTCTGCAAGATCCCACTCCCGCTCGCACCTGAATTTGGTGTTACCTTCGACTTGTTCTCGTTGTCGCTCGACAGGTGACAGAATCGCAGCGCAAACCCCGATCGGTCCCTCATACTAGCATTCAAAACCATTGCCACCATGTCCGACAGGTACCTAATAGGGCTGCAAACGAGCCGAGCTTTATGGTGTTCAAGCTTGTTTATTAAGTTTTTAACGAATATGAGCTCGAGCTCAATGAAAACTTAACAAGTCGAGCTCGAGCCGAGCAGGCCTTGGCTTGACTTGAGCTCGAGCTTGTTCACGAGCCTTAACGAACCAACGAAAGATGTATATATATATCCTCGCATAGGCCTAATATAACCAAAAATATTTTAATTGTGAAGGTATATATCTTTCATTTTTCTATGGAGCGGGGGTGTACTGCTGTGCGTGTGCTCTCGCTTCCCTTGGTTGACTAGAAAGTGAAAACGGAAAAAACAAATTATGAAATAACAATACAAATCCTAAACTTAAGTATATATACCCAGGCTCACGAGCTGATTCGAGCCGAGCTTATCCTAGCTCGAGCTCGGCTCGTTTACAAAATGAGCTGAAAAAATCGGCTCGAGCTTATTCGTTTAACTTCCGAGCCGAGTCTGAACGAGCCACTAACGAGCTGAGCTGCGAGCCGCTCGCAAGCGGCTAGGTTCGTTTGCAGCCCTAGTACCTGACCACAGCCGGGTCTTTGCGACGATTATCGCCGCTAGTGAAGCAAGCACCGATTTTCCCCAATCCGTTACCCATCATACAAAAAAATATAGTGGAAGAAATTGAAGAAAAATTCAGTGGAACGGAAGTCAGTCAAAGAGAGAGAGAGAGAGAGAGAGAGAGAGAGAGAGAGAGAGAGAGAGTGTGTGTGTGTGTGTGTGTGTGTAGGGGGGGGGGGGTGGGTGGGTGTTGGTCGAGGGAGGGAGGGAAGGAAAATGGAAGAAGGGTTGAAGAAGTAAACAGAGAGAGATAGGCGTAGACATGTTCCATTTTTTGCTCCTGTCCAGGACTCGATGACGTTGGGTTTTCATTCGTTTCCTTGTTTTTCAATAGAGGGCAAAATTGTAACTTACTTCCTCTCCGTAAGGGAAGTTTGTTGGTTTAGCATTTCCATTAGTTAGATGGGTTAAGTACCAAAAAAAGAAGTTGAAGGGGGTAAAGTGTTCGCAAGGCTTAGTTAGAGGGGGTTAACTATAATTTATGCCTCTTTCTAAGGTAACGTCATTTCAAAACATTTTTATTTATGATTTTTGAAGGTGCGCCCCGTGTTGCATCCACTATCCTTCACATGAAAAGTCACTTCCTAATACCAGTATATAGCGTAGAAAACAGATAAAGGGGAAGTGGATTTTTGCAAGCCCCTTTTTAATAACCACACTTTTCATTTTTGTTTTTTTTGCGTCAAATTACCAAAATACCCGTCCCACTTTTCAATATGAGTATTGTTAATATGTGCCCTAAGGGCATATATTAGGATTGCATTAACTATTTTAATATACTCTACTTTTTTTTATGGGGAATGAAAAGTTAAATATTTTGGGCATGGCCCGACAAACAGAAAATTACCCCACCACATTCTTGTGTCATTCCCCCATCTCGCAATCCGTGCAAGGACCCAAACGAAAAGCTGGACAAAAAAAATATTACTTTTTTTTAATAATAAAAAATAAGTACTTATCTCATATTTTTAAATTAAAAAATAATGTAAATAAAAAATAATTTTTAAATTTTTTTGTATCGTATAAAAGTTCTTATCGAGATTTTTCAAACAAAATCTATATTGCATATTTTTAGATTTCAGTAAATCCATTATTTTTTAACTTAAAATTGTCTTTTTAAAAAATAAAGGCGTCTTACTTCTTCTGGAACGGGGCCATTTGTCCATTAAGCACTAAAAATAATGATTGCAACCATCTTTTTTAAAGACACTAGTGCTAACCCGTGCCTACGGCACTACGCATTCCTGTTGAAAGGAGATGTCAGTTGTGTGATTTAAGTGAAAACCATGAGCACTTAACTGGAAAGTGGGAGGATGCACTACAGCCTTTGGATTAAATGAATCTAAATCGTTTTAACAATTTGTCCCCATACCATTCTCTTTTATAATAGAGATGGTGTCGAGATGATCCGAAACACTAATGTTATTGGTATCGTTTTTTTTTTTTGGATCAACAATGCTATTGGTATCATTGAGAAGATCATGAATGGGAAAATTCATTTTGATCGGATATAGTTAGGTATCAAATAACATTGTGTTTTCTAAATATATTTTTTTGTTAGATACCTAGATGTTTGAAGAAGATAATTTTTTTTTAGGAATAAACTTCTCAACAAGTCCTATAAAATGACCGGTTCAGATTATATCATTATGAGCTTGGTGCATGCTCAAAGTATTTTTTAAATGAAAATTGATTGGTTGCAGCCTGTTGGCTATAAAAAGCGTTGAAAATACAAGTTGATAGCGAAGTACTGTATTGAATAGTGCCTTTTTGCGCTCCTTTTTTCCTTCTCTTAATTGCTTTACGTAGGGTATCAAGTTGATAATTAAGAACTCGTGGGAGTTTAAAGGAGTAGGAAAATGGTGGGAAGAGAATATATATATAAAGTTTAGGCTCGGCCCTGAGATTTCTGAGATCCTAGGCAAAATTTGAAAATAGGGCCTCTCATTTTTTAGTATATTTATAAGTTGTTCAAGATAAAAGACAAACACTGATTGTAGTTCAGTGACAAAGTACTGATACTGCTTTTTAGAATCTCAGGTCGAGAGTTCAAGACTTTAAAACTTCCTTTTCAAAACTTTTTTTTACATGTTCCAAAGCTTTAGGATAAAAACAAAAGCCACCAGGAATCAAACTTGCATTTCCGCGCTCCATACACTCACGCTTAACCACTATGATACATTAGCCTAGTTGAAAAATATTTCACATACCTAATATTTAATATATTGCACTATTTTGGGACCCAATTATTTGGATCAAAATGAAAGACCCTAGGCGGTTGCCTGGTGGCTTATGCTCAGGGTCGACCATGATAAAATGAGAGAATTGGAAAGTCAAAACGGTATTATGGTCTCAATGGAACAAGTTTTTCTCACATTAACTTCTTTCACTATTTTCTATAGTAGTGGGCTAAGTAGTTCTCATTTAATGATCCTTAACATTAGTCCTCAGGAGAGATATTAACAAAACCCTTTCAATACTCCCTTTTTGGTTTTTTTTGAAAGGATCAATGTCTTATACTAAAACAAAATCATGGAGATACATCAGAGTCTAGTAAAACTTGGAATGATTATGTTGTTATTCAAATGAAATGATTTTTGCATAAAATTTAAGGACATTTTTGGTAAGTCATTCATTTAAATGGTGTACAAAATTTACTACTCCAACGTACGATGCAACATGAGCGCGACGAATACGGATGCAACACGGGAAAGCGAAGCAAAACAGGGGAGAGAGAGAGAGAGAGAGAGAGAAGAGAGAGAGAGAGAGAGAGGCGAAGAGGGTATGGAAGGCCGAATGCCAGAAAGATATACCCGTGACGACTAGAGAGAGAGAGATAGATAAAGAGAAAGAAAACGGGGGTGAATGGTGAGAGAAATGTCGTGGGTTGGGAAGAAGAAGAAGGTGGCGTCCACGTGCGGTGGAGAGGGTGGCGGCAGAGGGGTTTTGCCTTTCTCAAGCGCAAGCGATTTTGAAGAACATGCCAATAACAACAACAATAACATGTCGAGGGACGAGCGTAGCTCCTACTGCAGCCTCTCCGCCGGTATCCTCCCTTCTCTCGGTGCCCACACCAACCGCAACACCAAAGTTCGCCCCTTCATTATCTCCCCCTTCCATTCCCGTTACAGGTACCCCCTGTATATCGTATATCTATTTTTCGTATTCGTTTGTTTGACCTGATATGAGTATCGGATGGGACTATACTCTCTCTTCGTGACTAGGAATGCAACATGGGACACAATCGTATTCAGAGCCGCTTGATATGCGTGGGTCCATGTTGTATTTTAAAATTGTCTACTTTTGTGACCGTATCTTTTTGTTTGACATGATATGAGTATCAGATTGAACTTTAAAGGTAACTAAATATCCCGTGTTTAGTTAAACAAAAAGTCCAGGGAACAAAGCTTTCGGACACAACTTTGTTCGGAGCCATCGAATGTACGTGGGCCCACGTGCATCGAACGGCTCTAGCTGTTGTGTATCTGTATCTAGCATTGCTCTTAGTTTGTATTTATTACTCAAACTGAACATGCATTGGAACCATGAACGTCTCCATATGTAGTATTAGTAATCTGATCACTATTAATCAGGTCGATTTGTATATCTGATGGTTCAGTTTGGTATTAGTCTCATTAAACAAACTAAATGAGCTTGAATGTATGCACTATGCTTCATTTTTTCTTTTTGGTAAATTACTTTTCATTGAAAGAAAACCAATCAGTATAGGAACAGCGGGCCGTAACCCTGAAAAACAAAGACAACCAATTCACACATCTGGCCTTTGCTAGGAAAAAATCCACAAGTCCTAAACCCAAACCCCGAGTACATTGAAAAAACAAGCTATTAACAAGAAAAAAACAATGAGAGGAATGTTCCACTTAAGAGTTAAGACAGATTAGCCTATTGTCATCTGTCTTCTTTATGTGTCTCCAAGAGCAAAAGCTGGCACGCAAATCAGACTCAATTTTAGCAGTGAGATCCCCAATGCTGAGGCTCTGTTGCTAAACAATTATTCTATTCCTCTCGCACCAAACATAAATGATAGCAGCCAAGGAGAGTTTAAAAATTGAGCTCTTAAACATCTGATTCCTCCTGTTTGCTAAAGTCCAATCCACATCATCCTGCAGATGCAAAGCATCCCTTCCAGATTCAAACTTGTGCAAGAAATGATTCCAAACTCTAATAGAATAAAGAATAGCCAAAGAACAAAAGTTGACGATCTTCTTGGGCCATGCTGCATATATTGCATAACACATACTCCATCAGTAGCTATCCCCCACTTCAAAAGCCTGTCCTTGGAGGACAATCGACCAAGGATGGCTATACACTCAATTATTGCCCACTGAGGCACATGGTGGAGAAACCAGATCACCATGCTCCAAGGTGCTTTCACTCCAATGGTTTGCCAAGCTGATTTGGTAGAAAAGTAACCAGTAGCCTAGAAAGCCCACTGCACTGATTCTGCACAGCTGATATTAGGGGTAAGGGAAGCAGGGGTACGAGCCATAATGTCTTGGACTGCATGACTTCTGACCCTAGGCCATCTCCACCTGCCATCATCAATCATAGAAGTAACTTTAGTTGTCAATAACCAGCGGCACCAGCCTATCCCAGTGGGCCTAAAGGGTGCCAATTGTCTAACCACGGGAAAGTGTTTTTTTCCATCCCCTACCACATACTTTGTCCGAGGCTGAGCAATAGACCTGAGTTTGAAGAGGTTACTAATTCTCCAAGAAGCATTGCTAGGAGCATTTGTAGCCTAGAAACACTGCCTTTTTAATCACAAGGGTAAGGATCCACTTCACGCAGAGAGTGTCGATCTTCTTGCAAAACAGCCCACAAATGTCTAGACATGTATGTGATATGCTTCTTTGATAGTTCTCTTATGGTTATACAATCACCCAATCAGGTCATGCTGAACAATATACATTCTCTTATGGTTCAATTCCCCTTTTCTGAATTTGGGTTTTGCTCTATTTCATTTATGGGTACCTATTTCTTTCCACTTTCTGTTGTGGGTTCTAGATCTTAGGGTATATGTATTCCCATTCAACATATACCAGGTAATTCCGAGCCTAAGTCCTTGAAACGTCCCGCACCAACTGACCTGCTTACCCTTAGTCTAACCACTTGGCTCAAAAGATTAACCTCAAGTTATACAGTAGCTGGTTGGAAGCAATTATATATCAAATTCATTTTCATTTCATGGCTGATGTGGGATTGCCCATTTATGGGCTCTCACAATCTCCCCACTTTATAATGCAACGTCCTCGTTGCATTGGCCCAACCCTTCTCTTGTGGTCATAGTGTGACACTTAGTTCTGTACAGCACATCAGTGTGCTCATACCAAATTCTAGAGGTGGTTTCCACCATGTAGACCAGGGTTATGCTGTGATACCACCTATAATGACCCGCGCTAGCTGACCTGCTTACCTTTAGTTTAATCACGTGGCTCAAAAGGTTAACCTCAATTTATACAGTAGCTGGTTGGAATCAATTATATATCAATTTCATTTTCATTTCATGGCCGATGTGGGATTGCCCATTTATGGGCCTTCACAATTAATTGTGAGAAGGTGGGGAGATTGTGTGACCCCAAGCCCATAAGTCCCACATCGGGGAATTGGAAAAAAGTAAAGTAATTCATAAGAGATTCCGACCAGTATAACTCGAGGTTAACCTTTTGAGCCATGTGGTTAGGCTAGGGTTAGCAAGTCAGCTGGGGCGGGTCGTTACAGTCCTGGTACAAACCTCAAGGGGAGAAATAAACGGATGCTAATCATCAATCCACCCTTAGAGATTCGACCTAGGGCGCGTTAAAAAGAAGTTCAGGTCCTAGCCCCAGTGGTCTGTGTAATTTTTCAGCTGTATATGTCATACAAAAATGTGCATGTGTACATGAATTATAGGTCTGTATATCACTTCAATATCTACCATTTGGTAATTTTTGGTTTCAACTAGATGGTGGACACACAAAACGGGAGTGCTACAGTTCTACGAATATCTCGGTAATCAAATCCTTGATCAGTCACTGTTAAATTTGAGCTATTGAATGGAGATGGAAGGGGGGAAAAGGATATTTAAAACCAAGGCATTTGTAGGGGGACATTTGGGCATGGGAAAAATGGTGCATGGCTTTATAGAAAGGGGAACACCAAAATGGCGATATCTGTTTAGTAGGTATAAGCTTAGATTGTGGACTTTTCAACTACAATGCGTTGTCTTGATTGTGCTATGGTTTGATTTTATGGATCTTGCTAGGCTTTAATTACATTTTGGATTTTTCCCTTGAGAATATGTTGTTTTAGTTTTGTTGGTCTGTATTCAAGCAAAATCAGAATACTTTGCGCACTTTGTTTTCTATTAAACTGGCACTATGTATGGTCTATGAGCACATTGAGGTCATGAAGTCTAATTTATATAAAATTGAACAGAATGCTCTCATTGCGAAACAAGAATTTTAGTCTGCAAAGCACTGATTTCTTATGTTTATCTCCTTCCTCTTGCTTCTCATTTGTTTGTTTGTGTTGTTATATAGTTAATTTTTTAGGGTCTTGTATGATTGTATTTGTAGTAGTAGGTTTTGGATTCATGCTTCAAGAACCAACCGATTGTTTTCCTTAGTTGATATTAATTGTTGGTTTATTGCTTTAAATTTTTTTAATGATGTAGTTGTCATGTTCTATTTTCTTTGAGAGTTTCATTTAGTTATTCTACTTCATGCTTGATTCAGTTGATTTGTGAACAGAATGAATGCACATTCTCAGTATCTCACGTGCAGAGACTGGGGAAATGTCTGGTATATGCATTTTGTGTCTTTTCTTCTCTTACGACTAGGAAAACAATCATTTGCTGGATTTTTTTTCTTTAACACGTGTCAATTATACTACTTGATTTTAAGCTGATTAGTTTTTTCTTCCCTTTTTCCCAGTACTAAATTTGAAAAGCATGCGTGACTGACCTTTGCAGGATTTGGGAAACATTTCTGGTACTTTTGGTATTCTACACAGCTTGGGTTTCCCCCTTTGAATTCGGATTCCTAAATAAACCCACGGCTCCTCTCGCCATCACTGATAATGTCGTCAACGGATTTTTTGCCATCGATATCATTTTGACCTTCTTTGTAGCCTACCTCGATAAAGCCACTTACCTTCTCGTCGATGAGCCGAAGCTGATTGCTTGGAGATATACAAAAACCTGGTTGGCGTTTGATGTGATTTCCACCATCCCTTATGAGCTTGCTAAGAGTATTCTACCTTCACCTGTAAAAGAATATGGCTTTTTCAATATGCTTCGTCTTTGGCGTCTTCGGAGAGTGAGTGCCATGTTTGCAAGGTGAGCTAATTGAGGAAATTATTATCCAGTTTGTTATGCTACGACATGATTTAACAATCTGTCGATTCATTAATTCACTATCTTTGAGTTTGATTGTCTGGTGAGTCAAATTGTACTGAGCAACAATTGTGTTAGTTATGAGTTTTCTTTATAATAGTTGCAATACGACTTCGATAATCATATTATGGGCTCTGTCATTTCACAGGGAGAAACACATACCAATATAACATAGCACCCTGTAGCTAATGAAAACATTTTCTTTGATTCACAATTAACAAAGATGAGTAGTAAGAACTGCTGGTATCGTGGTATTGTCTATTGTTAATATTGGAAGTTGTTTACCACAACGCGGAGTCAACGTATAACCCATCACATTACTTTTCAACATCTTCTAGAGGTAACGAAAATCACATTATAAAGCTGGCAAAAGTTTTCCTGATCTTTTTCTCAGCCTATAGCCTCATAACTGTCATCAGTACGTTTCCTTTTCTCGTTATGGGATACTTCATTCATATTGATCTCTTTAATTTGTTCGTGTTTTTTTTTGTGAAATGATATTATCTCAGATTGGAGAAAGATAGACACTTCAGCTATTTTTGGGTTAGATGTGCCAAACTCATATGGGTAAGTGCATCTTCTTCTTTTTTTTTTTGCGTAAAAGAGATTTGTCAGGATTATCAATCTAAATAGTCTGCTGTGTAGGTAACTCTATTTGCAGTTCATTGTGCTGGCTGCTTCTACTACCACCTAGCTGATCATTACAAAGACCCACAAAAGACATGGATTGGGGTTTCTATGGGGGGAGACTTTCACAAGCAGAGTTTGTGGATTCGGTATGTGACAACAATCTACTGGTCCATCACCACTCTAACCACCACTGGCTATGGTGATTTGCATCCTGTTAATACACAGGAGATGGTCTTTGACACATTTTACATGCTCTTCAACCTTGGATTGACGTCATATCTGATTGGAAACATGACCAACTTGGTTGTCCATATCACTAGTCGAACTCGGCAATTCGTGAGTAAATTCTTCTTTCTTGATTAAGTTGATACTGATACTTTGGCTTAGGTAGTTCTGTGCATACTTTTTCTAGGTTATGTGAGCTATTTAGGTCTTAAACTACTTTGATCTAGTGATAATTCCTTATCAAAGCTTTCCACTCTAAACTTTTTACGTGTGGAAAACATAAAAACATTCCATTTTTGTTCAGATTCCACCAATTATGGCTTTGAAGGTGAAGATGTTCCACCAAGCACTTCTCCAGGAAGAAAGATTCATGCAGCAATGCATTGATGCTTGAATCAATGGAACGAGCCTAAGTGTGATTTCATTTACATTGCAACTCAAATCGGAAAATTTTCATAGATTGAAAGTGATTCCAATCCATGCTTAGAGCATGCGGTTGGTACACGGTCTTGGGTAGAACTTAACCCCAAAAGCTAGCAATTGACGTGAGGATGCCTTCACGCTTATATACTTCATATTACTTTGGTACCCAGGCGATGTGGGACTTCGCTTCACACCCTCCCTCACGGGCAGCGTGTTCATTCGGCAGCACCTGCCGCATGTAGGCTAGAGACATGCACCCTATCCATCTCTGGTACCTAGCTCTATATCATGTTACATGGTATTAGGTAGAACTCAACCGCAAAAGCTAGCTATTGAAGTGAGGGTACCCTTACGCTTATATACTTCATATTACTTTGGTACTGAGGCGATGTGGGACTTTGCTTCACAGAGGTCACCCGAATGCTATAAATTTATAATTGTTTTTGTGACGTTACGATTTTATCAACAGATAGTGCTGGTTGTATTTCTGTGTTTTTGTATAGGGGAGACACGTCCTTGGTGCCTTCTTGTACATAATTATATTCCCTTCAAAAAAAAAAAAGGGAGGAAAAAGTGGTGGCTTATTTTAGCTAGTTCATTGTTAGAGAAATGATCTCCATGGGGCTTTAACTCATTATTTTCATAAGCTATAATGGTATTTCTCTGTGGATGCTCAGAGGGATTCTATTCAAGGTGCCTCAAGTTTTGCGCAAAGGAACCAACTACCACCTCACCTGCAAGATCAGATGCTTGCTCACTTGTGTCTGAGGTTCAGAACTAACTCAGAAGGGTTACACCAACAAGAGTCTCTTGATGCGCTTCCTAAAGCCATTAGATCAAGTATTTCACACTTTCTCTTCTATTCAGTTGTTGACAATGTGTACTTGTTCCGAGGGGTTTCAAATGACTTACTTTTTCAGCTGGTAAGTACTTGCATTACCTTATCTTTTTGTTCTTATTATTTTTGTGAAGAAGACTTCATGTCACGCACCAAGCGACAAATTCTGCATTTCGATTAACCTTTGCTGACAGTGGAAGCACATTTGCATGCAAATTATCTTGATGCACATCTGAGAAATTCTATTTTTTACATATCTATTAAGTACCTTTTATGTTTCCTTCAGTTCCTGATATTTTGAACTTTGTAGGTTTCGGAGATGAAAGCAGAGTACTTTCCTCCCAAAGAAGATGTGATTTTGCAAAATGAAGCACCGACAGATCTTTACATTCTAGTTACTGGAACAGTTGTAAAAACCTCTCTCTCTCTCTCTCTCCCGTAAAGTTAGAGAAGATACAAGGAGTCAAAATGAAGTGTATTTTTAGGAGTAAATTTCAGAGAGCATTGCCTTAGTTGAGTACTGGATTGGTATTCTACTGCAGTTTTTCTTTCTCTTTAGTGTTGGAGATAAACCAAAAGGGTGTGTTTGGCAGGCTGGTAAGGAAAGGAAAATCAAGCTTAAACTGAGTACTTGTCTTTCAAACCCAAACTCCCAGTGAATTTTCCTAGATAGCATGTGTACAAATTTCTTGACTTCAAAAGTCTTGTGGTACCTAAGATTAAAAACTTACCAACTAATTCATAGCCACTCCATGGGTCAATTACTAGGATAAATTTGTCATAGGTAACTTCAATTTCTGCCAGATAGGGCTTCTAGAGTCTCCTAAAATTGAAAAACAGGACTTCATGTTCAGTTATCTCTGGTTTTTTGTTCCCTCTCGCAAATTTCTGCTTCTGATATGGGATTGTTTGTGCAGGATCTCATCGTAAAAAAGAATGCAATAGAACATGTAAGTTACGAAGTTGTATCCTTTCCGATTTGCATCTTATGGCATACATCGCTGTTGGGCTTGTGAAAGAAAGAAAGATTGCACAGAATGTTTGGCATTTATTAAATAGGTTTACGTGCAATGGATGATTGCAGGTTGTTGGAGAGTTAAAGACAGGGGATGTTTGCGGTGAGATAGGCGTCCTTTGTTACAGGCCACAATTATTTACTGTTCGGACTAAACGATTGAGTCAGCTGCTCCGGTTGAATCGTACGTCATTTTTGAACATTGTTAAGGCCAATGTTGGTGATGGGACAATTATCATGAACAATCTTCTTCAGGTTTGCAAATTTGACACCTTATTTGGATTTTTCTAGAATTGTTAACTGATGCTTCACTTAAGTTGGAACAGAAGTTTCTCCAATAGATAGCTCATTTCGAAGATTTTGATTTCCCCATGGAAAGCATTTTGCTTGGTAATATGTTCTGCAATATGTCTGATTCCAACAATCTGTCAAACTTTAGGAAGTATGCAAAATGTAATTTGCAATATGTGTTCTCAGGTAAGAAGAAGGATGTCTAAAGGACTTGTATGTACAGTGAATGCATCTTGTATTTAAAAACTGTTTGCTATATCCCTCTTGGGTAAAAAGAGCTCTTGTAGAATTTGCATGAAGATATACTTGGTAATAGTTGCTTGGAATTTCCCATGAAGTTTATTGGGAGACGAAAGAAATAAGAGGTTCAAGAAACTAGCACCCACTATAAAGTCTATAATCATTTAGAAGCACAAAATGCTACACTGTTGATAATAATCTTTCCAGTCAATTAGAAGGGTTCACTTCTGTTATGAATTTCTGGGGGATGCGCTGGAGTTAGGCAACCCAATGTCAAGAATGTGAATGCCTCAATAGCATAGGATGACATAATGTCATGACCATGCATTCATTTTCATGAGTTTTCTATGTTTGCAATCAAGCGGAATTATATTAATCAATTTGTCATTGAAAGTAGCACTGGGAATGAAAATTGCAAATTCTTTTATGCTTCTTTAGGTATGTAATTTCGGGAAATTATATTTTGTGCACTATATTTGTGGGTGATACAGCATTTGAAAGAGCGGAGCGACCCTCTGATGGAAGCAGTTTTGGCAGACACAGAGCACATTCTAGCTCAGGGCAGAATGGATTTGCCTCTCAGTTTATGTTTTGCAGCCATGAGGGGAGACGATCTATTGTTGCATAAGTTGCTGAGACAGGGTTTGAATCCAAATGAACTGGACAGCAATGGGCGAACAGCCCTGGTGTGCAGCTTCCTCTTATCTACTCATTACAGTTCTATACCATCTTCGAAATAAATGTCAAATTTTAAGGTTATTACTTGTTAGTTATTCATTTTCTTTTATGCTGCAGCATATTGCGGCATCAAAAGGAAGCGTAGATTGTGTGCTTTTACTCCTGGATTATGGAGCAGATCCCAACATAAAAGGTTATAAATCTATTTCGTCATCCGTTTTTCATCAACCAAATTGGTTTACTTTTACATCTCATCTCCTCCTTTTTGAGGCCTATTATTGATGTCTTAACCCTTGATTTTCCTTCCTATGGACTTCCTACGTTTGCAATTGTGTTTGATCATTAACGTGTAATGTGGCCTCTAGAAATGGAAACTATTTGACTTCTTAAGACTGTATGGATCATGTGATTTGTGGAGGGATTTATGAAAGATGGACTGAAGATGCTAATTTTATGTCTTTGATTTCCCTATCCCTTTCCTTGCCGTTAACAGATCCCTGCACACATCCATGTTCCAAACACAACCTAGATGGTTGAGATCAACCAATTTCCGCAAAGAAATGCTGCAAGTATCTTTTGGGCCAAGGAGGGCCATTCAAGTTTCTTTGCAACTTTTTTAGGATCCTATTATTTGTGTATACTGTATGTACATAGAAATTAGAATGATGATCTCCAAGTTTTTCTAATTTTTTTGGTTTCTTGGTTTATTTCATGAGAATTCCTACAATATGTGGAGCGAAAGACAACTATGCACAGATAATTTGATTGCATCAGCTCTATTCATTTGGTTATACGGAATATGTAAAAAGTCATTTTTTTTATTGTTTTCCCTGATAAAATCATAAGAGATTTATTGTTTTCCACATATATTAGTTCAACCTTTAAGTCCTTAACTTGCAGGTCTAACTAATTACACTAAGATCCTATATACGTTGGATGCATAAATGAGACAAGTAACCTATCAATTTTCACTAATTTATTTCTAACCGCATATTTAAGAAATGATCTTATCCTAGAAGTTAAAACTTTTTTTGTACATGCCCCATCCAAACTCAATATTTGGTTTCATCCTTGAACTACCGATCACTTTTAATGACATGATCATAGCCGGTTCCGTACCGTTTATGCAGATTCAGAAGGGAATGTTCCCCTGTGGGATGCACTTTTGGGGAAGAATGAATCGGTGATAAAACTACTTAGAGACAATGGTGCGAAGATATCTGCTGGTGATGTTGGTCAGTTTGCTTGCTTTGCTGTTGAGCAAAACAACTTACACTTGCTCAAGGACATCATCAACCATGGTGGGGACATTACATTGCTCAATAGTCTAGGGACTACTGCACTTCACACCGCTATTTCTGAAGAGAACACTGAGATAGTGAAGTTCCTAGTAGACCAAGGAGCTGATATTGACAAACAAGATGTCTACGGGTGGACCCCTAGGTGTTTGGCTGACTATCAGGGACATGAAGAGATAAAAGCTCTATTCCAAACCATGAAGGATACTGGAAACCAACCTGCTTCTGTTCCTGAGACACACGGGGTGCTCTACCGTAACAAGTACCAGAGTGAGCCCACAATGGCTGTTTTTACCCCTGAAGTAGACCCACAAACAGATATCAAAGAAGTTAGATGGTCTGTTGGCCAACAGCGAAGGAGGGGGAACAGTTTTCACAATTCTCTGGTCGGGATCATGTCAGCTGCCAATAGACCCACTGAAGGTATTCTGCACATATCTTAAATTTCATTAATTTAGAGAAAGCCTGTGTTAACTACATTTTGGAGGAATTTACGAGTTGAGGGCCTGAATATAATCACTTTGAACTTGTTAAGCGAACATAACGAGGCTATGAGTAATGATTCTTCAAGGATTAACAAAGAATAAATAAAAGAAAACACGAATTAATTATGTCGTTACTTGGACTTAGTTAGCAAATATTACAAGGATATTTTGTACTCCCTCCGTCCCAAATTGCTCGCCCTTTCTCGGAGACCGTGCATTTTGCTTGCCAAAAATAATACGGAGTAAAAAAAAACTCATAAATACATATTTTTTGCATGCAAAATGCATGGTCTCCGAGAAAGGGCCAGCAATTTGGGATGGAGGGAGTAATGATTATGACATTACTAGTAAATACCAAAAATAAACAAAAGAAAAGGTAGGATTCCATTAAGTTCCATGGCTATTGGTCTTTAGCCATGAGTAATCGCAATGGCATCTCCACACTGAGCTATGTGCTCTTTGAAAGAAGTGGTTATGAATTGCAAATTTTACCAGTTATCAGTTATCACATATCTGTTTTGGGATCATTCAAGTTTTTAAGGAACTGTCTCAGTAATCTCTTGAACTTTTTTACGATTCATGACAATTTTGTGTTGATAATTCAATGATTCATGGCGAGTTGTAACGTATG
>CM033798.1:38677959-38766970 GCA_019656835.1 Rhododendron ovatum | reverse complement strand
AATACTAATCACAAGTTGTATCAAACCATGCAGGTGAGAGTGGCTTTTTACCATCTTCACGCAGTTTCACAAAACCACCAAATTTGGGCAATAACCGCATAAGAGTAACAATTGGTTGCCCGGAAAAGGGAGAAGTTGCTGGGAGACTCACATTTCTGCCTGATTCTCTTCAAGAGCTACTTGCTATAGGCGTGCAGAAATTTGGGGTCTCTCTGACAAAAGTCTTGCTGAAAGATGGAGGTTTAGTTGAAGATATCGAAGTTATTAGAGATGGTGATCATCTCATTCTTGCTGGTGATGGAGGAGTTGCAAATCATCAAGAGAAATAAGAGGTTTCCTCCTTCCACATCTTAACTGTACATTCTTGCCCTCATCTGAGAAGATGGAAATTACTGTGCATTCTTGCCTTATCTATCATAGTCCCATGTCAGATTGGATACCTGCAAGGTAGTGGACTGGTTGTGAATAGTGGATGGTGGAAATTCAAGATTACATTGATGTATGAGTATGACATATGTATTTGAGAGGTTATTACTTGCATATTTGTTTACTTTTGTTTTGTTATTTTTTTTCCCGCTTTTCTTTCCGTTGTACTGTTAATTACCTCGTATTCTCACTGCATATTGTTGGGTTTGTAAATTACCAAAAAAAAAATGTTGGGTATGCGGAGCCTAAAAAGTACTTTACCTAGCTTGTTTGCTACTGTTGATACCAAAGAAATTATTGTTGGGTTGTGGCTGTTAAAGGGTATTATGCCAACGTATTGATGTAAACCCTACCACCCTAGCATACAGAGTATTGTTTGTTTTTGTTATATCATACTGGAACTCATGTGATCCGTTCGCGTAAACAATCGGGCTGAATAATGTAACTATGTTGCCGTTCAAAAAAAGAATAATGTAACTATGTTAGTTATGCTTTCTTTTTGTGATTGATTTTCTGTGTTCTTTTGTGTGTGGTTCATCGGCCAACAGATTCAGTATTGTTCAGCTCCTGCCAAATCAAAGTTTTATCTATTGCTCGTTCACTGGTTTTGGATGTGTTGAGTTCTTTCATATCAAAACTTTGGGTCATTTCTCTTGATAGAGTAGTCAAGACATAAGAGGAAAAGTTCAAAAAAAAAAAAAAAGACCGAGGAAGATGAAAAGATGTTTAAACTAAAGACGACCGAGGCAGACCGTGTGGTCCTTTATGGTTGTTCCCGGTTTATGTGGGGCACATAGGCGGACCGATTATGTCGAACGGCAAAGGTTTGTTTTCAACCTATCTCTCAGCCTGAGCAGAATTACTCTTGGACAAATGAGTGGGGAAAGAGCCCAAGTGGTTGGTAGATCACTCTCTGGCTTAGCATTTGGTAGTTCAAGTCAAGTAGAGCTCGAAGTCTTCTTGTACAGCTTAAACTGATGTAGAACAAGTGGCCGGGATGATTATAGAACAATTGGACCATGTCAAGTCAAAGAAGAAATAATTACTTATTGAGTGGAGTAGTATTTTATTTTGAAAACATTTATTAATTTACGAATAATGTTAGGAGATCTTATTTGTGTTGCTTGTTTTGCACATTTCTAATTTTTCTAATTTCCTTGGCGATCTTATTTCCTTTTTTTTTTCTTTTTTCTTTTAGTCTTGGTTTCCAAGTATTTGCTTGGTCTACACTCTAAGAAGAGCAGAAATAAGGATGTAGGCCTAAGGGTCATTTATTCATAAGGGTCATTTATTCATTTATCAAGAAAAAATTTCTAGAGTTTTCTCTCTTATTTCCTTGTCAATTCAAGGTGTCTTGTGGATTTGAGTGTTCTATCTCATCGGCTAGAACGCTACCTAGCCCCATGTAAGTTCTGTTGCATCATAAACAAAACCCTAATTTGAATTGGATGAAATTGCTTCTAAGAAATGTAAATGAATGAGGACCAGTAGTTGGTTTTGGAAGGCCGAAGTCATCACAAGAAGCTGCCCAGGCCTCCAGATAAATTGTCTTCTGGACCTGGTGATCATCTGATGAGATAGTTATCCGTCTCTAGCGTTGTCACACGGGTATGCATCATGGCGGTTAGCCTCCCCGCGAAAAATGGAGGGTGAGTGTGAAAGCAAAGATTGAGTATATAAGTAAAGACCTATCGACTACATGGTTCATCTGAGATATATCTTTTGAGGCCACGTAGTTTGGCCGAAGGATGTCCATATTCAGCCGGTCGGGTCATTAGAGGCGGTATCAGAGTTGACACCGACCGGATGATGAGGAACTTGAAGTGCTTATTCAGGTACTTGTCTTACATTGCTTGGTGGTTGATAGTTGTTAGACCATGACGGCAATATTTTTAAGTGGAGAAGATTATGAGGTCCCACGTCGGTAAGACTGTCTATCTAAAAGCCCATTTGACATTATTCTTTTCCATCTGCAAACTTCTAAAAGCCAATTATCTCTATTACTTATTAACTATTGATTAAAGAAAACCTATTATAATTGGGAGCTTAACATAAACGGGGCGGTTCCGGGGACACTTAAAAAAACCGTCTAAATCTTAATCTCATAGTTTCCGATCAAATTTTGATGATCTGAGCTGCTCAATGTGTTTAGAACGTGATTTTAAGGGTGCGCGTGAGAAACTAGCAAAAAAAACTAACTGGGAAGGACTTGATTAGAGTAGTTTTTTTATTGGACCGTTCAATAAAATTCAATAAAAACCGGTTCGGATGAAGCCCTTCCCGGTCTTTATTTTTGCTGATTTCTCGCGAGCACCTTTAAAATCGCGTTTTTGATTACATTGAGCGGCCCGGATCATCAAAATTCGATTGGGAACTTGGGGGGTTTTTTTAAGGATTTTTTTAAGTGTCCCCGGAACCGTTCCGTAACATAAAATTTAGGGTTTTATTTTCCCAACAAAAGATCTCAAAAGTTCCATCTCTACACGGATCAAATCGTTCATTCCCTTTGTGCAGCTTGTCAGGATTGCCAATAAGCTTTTTTCCGCTGAAATTTGTGACACAGTTTTGGTTGTGGGTTTTGCTTACAACTTTTACGAGGAAAAACATAGCGTGGACGAGGAGGGTAAGCGTGAAAACACTTTTTAAAAACCTCCCAAACAACTGATTCACGAGTGCGAGAATGGAGAGTGTGAGCGCAGAATGAGGATTGAGAGCAGGAGCGAAGGCCATATTAAAGGATTATGTGAAGACCATTTTAAAGGATTATGTGACTAAGTTCCTAACTGGGAGAGAGGTGCTTTATCGACTTTGAACTTGTAAAAGGCTTGACCAGACATTATGCAACCAACACCCTTTCATTTGGAGGACTTCATTTAGGTTGGCATTGAATTTACCGGAGGCTTCATTACGAGACAGAAAATTGTGACCATGCTCTTGTCGGAGGCGGGTTGGTGCAGCGCCTCAAAAGCATTTGCAGCTCTCAATCTTACCATGACGGTCCAGATTTTAAAATAACTTTTCCCCGGAAACTCATTTGCGGGAAAATTTTTTAAAATCTGGACCATTGATTGCCGATATGGACGGTCAAGATAGAGGCACTGCAACATTGCTGCACACCAGCAGCGCAAGGTCCTGTTCTTGTAGATTATATATAAAAGAGTTGGATAAGAGTTGTTCAACTCCCATTGCTCATATTCCCAATAAGACAGCATAATAATAAGCCACACAGTGCTTCAAATATTCACCTATACCTTCGGAACCTGTCACTTTGAACGGGTTTGGTTTTGTTTGGTTTGGTCCCTTCGATTTGGAATGTCAAAAAATTTGAAAACCAGTTCAGTTTTGATTTTGGTTAAGTAGTACCGTATTTAACCGAACTGACACTTCTCAACACTAACCAGCTCTAGTCCTACATTTCCCCCCATCACTCACTCTTCAACAGCGATTGCACTGCCTGAGCTCTCTCTCATCAGCCATCTCTGTCCCTTTCTCTACAAGAAAGTTGAAAATTGTGAGATTTTTGACGGTTTTTTTTTTTTCCTTCTCTCTATGTTCTATTGTTTTATTGGTATTTATTCTTCATAACCAAATGAAAGGAAAAACCCGGATGAAATCGAACGAAACCAGACTGATTTCAATCTTAATAGGAACCTTTTTGAGCTGAAAATTTCCTAGAAACACAATTAAAACCAGGAGGAGGGCCTTCTGGCTTTTCATGCTTAATAGGCAATGGAGACTTGAAAAGTTATGCTAGGTTTCTGTCTCTTTCAGAAAGAAAGAGATCATGAAAGGCATTAGACACACACACACACACACACACACACACAGAAGCCCGAATTACCTAAACTCTTCATTCAGCAGTTTTGATTGACAGTAAGTAAACAGAGGACTTTGTCCCGTCTCTTCGTACCTGTTTTCTGGCAATTTCCTTAGCAAAAATATATAAGTCACGATTTAAGGACTAAAAAAACCATCCTGTAAGCAACCTAGCTAGTGGCCTCACCTACTGGGAATATACAGTAAGATATAGTATCAGTTATATGCCTGAAGTGCTTCATTCTTTCATTCCCTTTTACACTTCTCTAATTCCTTGTCTTATGTCGTTCTTCTGCTCTCTTCTTAGGCTTTTCAGATATCTAGTGGACCTATCATCAACCACAGTTATCGACGAGAGGATAAGCTTTTCTTGAACACTCTTCTCTCGAGTATAATTAGCACCAATGCCATCGAATCAGCTCTATTCATATCTGGCCATGATCTTCTGGGTAGACCTGAAATAAGAAGGCATTTTTCAAGGTCATATTTCTACCACAAGCATGCGAAAATTACTCACGGGGACTAACCTTTGTACATAAAATGCCAAACGTGAGAACTCTACATATGTACCTAATCTACCCCTCCCAGACCCCATTAAGGGGAATGAGTATACTTTTTCCAAGCATGAAGAAATTAAACCACTTCATGTCAACTTGATGCAAATAGCAAAAGATGGAAATGCGTGACTAACCTGAAACTGCTGTTCTGGGAAGCTTACCGATCGCAGCTTCAACTCGCCTCTGTGGGTTGTTATCTCATCCAATATCTCTTGAGAAGATAAACCCATGTCTGGATTTTCCCCATCGCTAGATTGTTCTCTCTCCTGTTCACAAACAGGAGAAGGAAGCATATAAAACTCAATGTAACAACTAACAACCCAACTAGTATTCAAAACCAATTTTTTGTACTTGAACAAAGAAAAACTCTCTTTCAAGTGCTATAATTATAACTGAAATGCGATAACACTCATAATAAAGAATACCCTGAATGAGAGACTCCTTGCGTGGACTGGAAGCCCAGCAACTTCTTCGTACTCAGCTGCATCTAATTCCTGAAGATATTGAGGTGGGAAGAATTTTGGAAGAAGATGTTCTCTTATGCTTATTAGAAGGAAGAAAGGCAATGGGAACAAAATTCCAGCTATTGGTATCCATGTGACCCCGAAGCAAATCAGGAAATACACAAGCTGGAGAAGTGTAAATGTGGCGATGTATCTGAATGGAACCGATTCCACAAATGAAGCATGGACCTCTTCCAGGACTCTGTTCAACACAATGCCACAAGAGAAGGAACTAAGATAATGCGGGAAATTCAAAATTTAATTATTCTTCGAAGTTCAAAAAAACCATTTTCCAAATGTCTGGTGGTTCTGACAGCACCAAAAAAGGAACAGAACCCAGCCATCTTTTTAATACAAGGTTGAAGAATGCAGTTTGTATTTCATTCATGCACCTGGTTGAGAAACACTCTTCATACGGGGATGCCATTTACCCGATTAGTGAGCAACATAAAACAGATGGACAACTTACTTAAAACGACGACGAGGAGTAATGAAAAGCAGCAACAACCTCTCCCAGAACTGATTACCAGGGAGGCTATCGATGGCCATGTAAGCAAAGTATCCCCAAAGAACTGAGGTGGGTATCATCTTGATCACAGGTATCGCCAACATTGCACCGCCCACAAGGAGAGATTGCAATAAATTGCTCACTCTTTGCTCATTAACTCGGACAGGCAAGTGAGCATCAATGTGCTTCTCAGGATCAAATTTTCCCTTGGCTTCTCCTCCATCTTTGCTGTTCATTACTGCCTCTTTCAAGTTCTCCAGTTCCTTATGTACGGAATCATTTTGCTGCTAATTCAGAATTAAATTGCTTAAGAAAACAAGAGGACAAATCCAAATCTACACACTTAACCAAGCATGGTTTTTAGGATTGTGTGAGTGCGATCCAAAATTTGATTCTGCGAATCGATACAAGCTTCAGGCAATTCAATTTGAATCTAGCTGTTGAATCGCAGATTAAAGGAATCTTGAGATTCTATTTTTGAGATTCACTTTTATTCAATTTCATTTCAAGCTTTGTTTATCTAAACCATAATGCTAGGTCTTTTTTACCTCTCTATCAAGAAAATCTAGTAATTGATTAGTTATGTTGATCTATCCCATCACATCCGTATACAAACAGACAATTTGGTCATATCGATAGTATTTTATTTACGACACTACTTTTAATATACATAATCAAAACTTCACACGATATCCATTTGGGTGACCTCAGTTTAATACTATTCACGATCCACTATTTCATAAAAACAGTTCACGGTGTGATTTGCTATTTACACAAAAATGCACCAAAGTATTCAAACAAGGAAAACACTCACAGCTGGAGAAGTGTCCATCTCAATGAACACAGCTTGCATCTTTCCATAGATTTCTGAGTTGCTTGCTTGCATTTTAATGCATTCCTTGGCACTCTTCACCATCTTCTTTCGAATCAACTGCATGTCATAAGTTATAATGTCTAAGAATTCGAAACAGATACTCCTATATTGTTGCATAGATGATGTGGATTCTTCCGAATCATGTCTCACCTGCCTCTTGAGAACTGCAAGACTCCTAGTGTGCATAGGCGATTGGGGGAGGACTCCATTGGAAGGAGGGAGTCCAAGCAAGCCACAAAGTAAAGTCTAAAGCCACAAAATAAAATACAAAGTATGTAAGTCTATATAGAAAGATACATCTGCACCAAAATTTATTGTAACCCAAAACCTCAAGATAGAAAAGAACAAAGTTTCTGAAAACCTTTACCATGAATCCGAGCAAAAACAAGTCGTAATGGTAAGAGGAGGGGTTTTTGAGATTGTATTCCTTCTGCTGTGCCATCTGTGCAGCTACACTGTGGTCAAAGAAGTATAAACCTGCAATCATCACAGCTGGTAGAATGGCAACGAAGATATATGCCACTGGGACCTTCCCCATATCCTACAATTTCATTCCATGAAGCAAATAGTTCAGTAACATATTATAGTTTCTCAAGTTCTTAAACGTATTAACAAATGGTTCAGTTTTTTACTTGGTAGAGGAAACATTCTCAAGCAACAAACAATAATGCAACTTAGAAACTCCACCAGAAGGTGCTTGACCAAAAAAAAAGAAGTGATAATAAAGCCCACCAGATTTGCTAGGTACCAAAGTTACATTCAAATCAACCCTGTCCGAAAACAGGATCAAAAGAACCTATAAATAGAAAAAGGTGAACCTTTTAACCTTGGCTACAAAGAAAAACCATGTCATGTCATTTCTTCAAGTTTTATATAATGGACACTTATCCTAATTAGGACCTGGACTCCCCTTGAACAGCTAATTTCCTTGTACAAAATGATGAATGGAAACTATACTGAAATGACTCCTTTATTAGCACTATAACTATCACAGAGTCTATTTCTTTATTCAGTGCTTTCTTCACTTAAAGGGTCCTCATTTCCTAAGTTACCAAACAATATAGTTAGTTCTCTCCCCATTTTGATTAAATAACTTTCACTCCTGTAATTAGGAATACTCTCTCAATATTTCTAGCAATCAGTTTGTAATATACACAATTAAAAACAAGTAAACAACAATTTTTTTCGGATTAAAAGAAGCTTTCTGATTTCTTATTTTTCGCCTAATGAGAGGCTATAAAATCCCTATCTGGCTCAAGAATACCCAATGAAGTTCGTTTTCTAATTATGGATACATCTAAAGTTGTTGATATATCAAGGTAATACTACTACAGATGAGTAGTACATACTTATATTTGCAGATATAATACTTTCTTCTCAGGATTAGGGCATTAACGCTGGGGTTCCCCCAAGAAGTTATCAAACTGGAGTTGTTTCATTTTTCATTTTCCTAGAACTTCTTACCTTTAATTGGTTTTCATTGATCAGATAGTTTTCAAAAACATCTGACCTGCGCTCCAAATTTTTGTGTTTACTTGCAATTTACACAAACAACTACGGCGAACATACCGCATTGCATCAAGCATATTGCGAGACAAGCACACAATCTTAAGCCAACCAATAGACCAAGCTCCTAAGCTTTTATCCTAATAATTAACCTGGACGTGAAGACATGAAATGTTCATAGAAGAATAGAGAGGATTTGATAACGGCTTATTCGCAATAGAACAAATACCTTGACCACTGTCCAATGGTACAATGATCCGGCTTCCCAAGGAAGAGGACAAAAGAGCCTCCTGGGAACTCCAGAAGGAACTTTGCCAGGGACACTGTAAGATAGTGCTGTCCATAACAATACCATAAGGGGAACGCCATAGTCTGCAATGAAACTTCGCAACCACCCTGTGTTCAGCAAGAAAAAACGTTGTGGGTTAATGTCAAATGGCCTTTTATCCTTCCAGTTTAATTGACTGGAGGCCAGCTCATGTACCTGTGGCATAACGCCAAGACCTTGCTCGTCTGCTCTTCAGAGCAGTTAAAAGCACACCAAAAGAGAAAACAATGGCCAGCAGCCCATTTGTATAAAGCCACTGGAATTGAAACTTCTCTTCATGCGGATTTTCAGATTTTGGGATACTAAACTCGCTCACAACCCCCTATATTTGAAGAAAATATTAAGATTCGTGCACATTCTGCTATTTTGTTTGAGTCACAAGCTGTCATGCATGGTCAATCAAAGGGATACCTTAATGGCTTCTTGTATGAAAAGAACAGCAATTAACATGCCAAAAAGTTCCCCCGCAAGCCTTGTAAATCTAGAGATGATTGTGCAAGCATTGAATATTGCAAGAAGAAACAGCAGCACAGCGGTCCAGATGCAAACCCTGTGAAAGAAAAAGAACAGAAAAAATACAAAATTAGCCTTACTTTGGATGCCGTGACACTTCCACCAATTATGGGGAACACGAGAAAGGGAAAAAAAAAAGATGAAGAAGAAATAGAATTATTTACCATCCCGCCCAAGCAAGAAAGAGCTCCCGCCCCAACTCTGGCCGTCCTTTACTGAATGTGTACAGATAAGTGTACATAATAACTGTGGGTTCTGCAACTCCTAAAATCAAGAGAGGCTGTCCACCAAGTATTGAGTGGATGATTCCACAAATAGCAGTAGAAGCAAGAGTTTCAATTGTGCTCAAGCTTCCGTCTGGTAACCCAAAATAATTGTCAGGCCCAAACAAATTACTTCTTTGCACATCACTAACCTTTTTGGAATTATAATCAAATTTAAGATTGGATTAAAAAAATCCTCTGCTGCGCATTTGGCTTTACAAAACTCTATAGTCTACATAATAACTAAATGGGTACCTGTTTCCCGGCTCAACTGCTCACCGAATGCAATAACAGGAAGAGCAGAAGCAAAAAAGATATATGCAGTTGGAGCCAATATCCTGGTACGAGTGAGTGATGAGAATATATTAAATCTGCTGAGAAAAATATCAGTTGCGCATTTGGTGAATTGCAACAAATAGCATACCTAAAGCCGCAACAAGCCTCTTTCCAGTCTTGCTTGTAGCATGGTAACCTTCCTTTGATGTCTTTGATGACCCCTTTGAATGGACTTCTCAAACTATCCATTTTGGGTTCTGCAATGCAATGCAAGAACGCACAAATATGTGTATCATAAAGCTTGTACGCCAAAAACATGATGTCCATTTTTTCGAACCCATATCAACAGAATACACAATGACATTGTTCACAGTTCAATACGTACTATAACATCTTATAATCATCTGCTATATATGAAACAAATAAAGCAAAAGAAAGAAAAAATGAAATAGTCACTAGTTACAAATAACCTAAAACATGCTAGTGATACCCTGGATCCTTCAAAAAGACATTCACATTCCAGGATTCCTATATTCATACGAGAAAATTAGAATATAGTGAACACAGGATTGTACGTGCCAGATTACAATTTTTTTTATCTGATGTTTTATGAAATTTGTTCAAGACTCAAGAGAGGTCCATATCTCTGTCACGCTCATGACATTTTTTAATTGATACTTGTATTTAAATCATAAAGGAACCCATCCTACACATGAGCTCACAGTATTTACAGAGGAAAGGCACAATAGAGTTTTTTAAAGAAAACATGACCAAATCCAAGCTTACGACCAAATTGGCAAATTGCATATACGCACGCATAAATAATTAGAAACACTGGGTAGGTAAAAAGAGAAGCAGGTAAATTTCACTTCATACACATGAAGATTCATGCAATTTTCATGAGCAATACAACATCATGCACGAATTATGCAAAAGATTGTCCTACCCAAACAAATCATTTTACACATCATTCCCCAACAAGAACAACCACCACCATTCACCAACAAGAACAACCCCCAGTCTATACGGGGCTTTCACCCAATTTTATTATGACTTTCTGCTTGTGGAAGGCGGGATTGTCAGTTGAAGTGCGTGTAAACTAGCCTAGACACCCTGAATTATCAAAAGAAAGAGCAACAATTCAACTGGCTAGCAAGCACCCCAACCTCATGCTGCATATAGAAAATCGAAACAGTACCACAAAAGGGCATTCACTTTCGGCTCCGCAAGAATTAAATAGTTCCATCGCGACTGCTTAGAAAACAGAAAGGATTGTCCATCCATGCAAGATTCACTTTCCGCAGCTTTCTCGCTGTCCAAACAGCGATTTTAAACACGTATTTGTGCACGAACACCCCCAAACCCCACCCCCTCCCATGAAAACAATAATTAAAAATCTAGAGATCCATCTGTTGACTGATTGTAGTAACCCATAAGCAATAGTATAACTAATCAAGATCAAGATGTGTTTTTCTATTTTCCCTTCAATTTCAAAGTTCATTTTTTATTGTTTTAAATGGAAGGGCAAGAAATTCATTTATAGTAATAAATACTCCAACCCAATAGTGCTACGTACACAGATATACCACCCGGCCACACATCCGGCCACAGATGGCTCTGCAGCCATCCGATACACATTGGATCCACAACTTACGATTGCGAAGTCATTTGCAGTCGGTTTCTGTGTCTGTAACATTTCCGTTTGCCGCCACTAGAAAGAACGTGATAGAGAGAACAATGTTAATTGTATACTGATTAAAGTGTGTTTTTTCTCCCTTCTAATTCTCTGTTTTTCTTTTACAGTAATATTTAGCATCATGTCACTTTATACAAGTAATATCATAAACTCCACTTTCATGCATTGTGTGTCCGGCCGCCCGACCTCTAGTAATTACTCTATCCTCCCAATTTATTTGTCTACCTTCACTATTCCAAGACTTCTCAAGAGACGGTATGAATCTTGTTCTATAATTTTCAATTAGTTCTGGTAAATAAATTTTTTCAAAATTGTATAAAACATTAACGAATTGGTAAACCGCACATACGTCAAAGCTGGACAAACAAATCGAAACCGAGAGAGCAGAAAATAACGACATCATTGCAGGTTCCAATTCCTCGCAAATCAAGAAAAATCCAGACACAAACACAAACAACACCAGCGAGAAAACAACACTATACATACATTTACGTACAAATCTCACGATAAGGTTCATGTTTTCGAATAATAACAGACCTGTTCGAATGAATGATAGAACCGAACGAGAACGGTCCGGTAGAATCAGAGAAGGCGAACGAAGAATGTCGGGGTTCCGGCCGGCAAAAGCGGCCGGGGAAAAAAAATGGGAGAAGGTGGGAAAAATGGAGGAGGAAATATTTTCTCTCTCTCTCTCCTTCTACGCTCTCTGCATTCTCTCTCGCTCTTGAACGTTTCTCCGACTTTCTCTCCCCCCTACTTTCTCTCTCTATAACAGCCTCGTGGCCTCGTCTGCTTTTAAGAGAGAGAGAGAGAGAGAGAGAGGGGGAAGCAACTTGGTTTTTCCGATTGGAATGTATTAGGCCTTGGTTCGAAAAAAGGAAAATTAGCGCGGGGTTGTGTGGGGCCCGACCGGATCTTTTATGTAGTACATTCCTGGTAACTGAATCGTTTCGTACTGCGGATTAAAAATAAAATAAAAAATCGTTTCGTATTGGCGAAATTATTTTTTCAGTATCTTTTGCTAGTATATTGGATTAATAGCTAGTTGGACCCTTGGGAGAATGGGGGATGAACCCGGGGCAAGTGCACAGCATGCGTGATTGTCCATAATTTGGGCCGTCCGTTCAGTCATCCTATGGTCCACATCTCATCTCGGTAATGAATGGTTGTTTATTGTCGAGATGAGATCCAGACCGTTGGATGGCCGAGATAGTGCACAACAATCACGCTGTGCACAGCAGGGTCTCCCAATTCATGGGAGATGTTGCTGAGCATCTCCCTGTAGAGCGTGTGTAGAGTGGTCGATTTGGTCGTTTATCTTGGCCACCAACTGCTCGGATCTTGACCGAGCAATGGACGGTTAAGATTTATATGCGTTCAGATTCAATCCGAGTCGCCTGTGCCAATTGTCGAGATGAAGAGACGGATTAGCCGCTCTACATGGTGTAGATGTGAGAACCCACCTCTTCGGGAGGTGGGCACTTGTCCCACGTAGGGAATATTACAAAGAATTAAATGGAATATAAGTAAAGGCCGACAAACTACTGTGTAACGTGAGGTTAACTTTTTGAGTCACGTGGTTATGCAAATGGTTAGTAGGTTAGTTGGGTTGGGTCATTACAGTAAAGCGCGGGGTGCTCGGTGAAGACCATTGGTACTTGGTAGGTGTAAAACGTCAAGGAAAACGAATTCCATGGTTGAGGGTGTTTTGGCTTAATAATCTGCAAAACTATTTTTTTGTTTTTATTCAACAGATTTTTGCTTTTGTTAGTTTGCATAAATTTTTATTGTAAATTATTTGTTTGTGTTGGGGAGAGGAATCTAAAAAGTATAAAATTGTGATTAAAAAAATTCACTAAAAATAAATAATCCAAAACAGACACACTTTTTGGATTATTTTTATTTTTATTCAAGTTGTTTTTAGTTTTGTTCATATATTTTTTATTTTTCTCATTTTTCTTGTTGAGATGAACAAATAATTCACACAAATTTGATGCAAAACTAATAAAGACAAAAAATTAGTATATAAAAAATAAATGCCGGAGGATTATTAAGCCAAATCACTCGTTAATGTTCAAAAAGTGGGACAAGAGATTCTTTTAGTGCTCTAACGCACTCCTGGGTGTATATAGTGCGTCTCGGTATATTCAATCGAATATTTGTAGAGTTCGCTGAGTAGATTATTCAAGCGAAAAATAAATTGATCAGATATCATAATTTCGCAGTCAGACAATGTTAATTATAAACAAATGACACAAATCTACCTTGATTATATAGATATCAATGTCCAATTAATTTGATTTGTGATATAAATGCAATTAATGTCTAACAACCTTTACAAACTAAATGATTCAAATCACGTTGACAAAATATTGACTAAATACATACGCAGACTACACCCCTTCGTGCATAAACCCACTACATGGACCTTGTCTCAAAAAGTGCACACAAACTTACGTGGTCGTATTTGTAATTTGTGAATTGTAACTTTAGTTTCTTGATATTACTTGTACATTTTCGAGTTTTTTCCCCCCCCCTGAACATGCATTTTTCGAGTGTTGATTAACATAATTAAAAACAACAAATACGATGTTAGAATTCGTGAACTTTATTGCGTATATTGTTTCGGGTCGTCCAATAATTTCTCGTATTTGCAACATATATATGCGTGTCAAGAATGACAATAAAATTGTACTCCACTGTTTTTATTGAGACAATAATACTCTATTCTTTCCATATTGAGAGTCTCATACTCTCTCTCTTGCCTTTTTTCAAATAAAAAAATTAACTACTTCCGTGTATAATTTTTTTGAATTTTCTCGCACTGTATTAAAGATCTCGATTAGTATTTTAATTTGGTGCGAAAAAATTCAAGAAATTATACACAGAAATAGTTGATTTTTTGATTTGAAAAATGACACAACTTTTCGTAATAGACCTTCAATATGGAACGGAAGGAGTAATTTTTTTGGTTATTTTGCTTCATCCTTAGGGTGTCTCCAATGACATAACCAAAACTTAAAAATTTCTAAAGGTATTAATGTAGGTCCAAAACATGGCTCACATGGTACAACCAAGCCAAGCAATGGTATAACCATACGCCATCCTTTTTATATCCATCCAAACAGTTATTTCTACCCCCATTTTTGGAATCCACATAGATGATTTTAAGCATAAATATCATCGGTCTCTCATATCAGTTTGGTTGAAAATCATTAGATGCCCGAACAAATCATATCTCAAACGAAAATGATGGCCAATGACGTGTTTTGATAATTAATATCCGCCAATGACATTTTCAGCATTAACAAATGTTCTTAGCATGTTCTTGACAGGTATTAATTATCAAAACACGTCCTGGGCCGTTATTTTCCCTAATTTCTTACTATCCCAATGGATTGCACATGAGCTCCATTAATACTATGGATTGCTTGCGATTGTCTCATCATCCCTACATAAAGATACAACAACAAAGTATAGTAGTATTAAAAATAGAGTACGTTTATCGAATGGTGTAAGAAAATCAAATTGGATAGGAAATTGTTTCAGACACTCCTCTTTTTCTTCATTTACCCTCCCGCATGAAAAAATAATTAGAAGACTAAAATAGAGAAGAATTATGCATATTGAAATGAATTAGTACAAAAAATAGTGCATATGGCATTTTCCCATGATTAACTTACGGCCCGAAGAAAATATTTCAAATTAAATGTGAGCAAAATCTTAATACTAAGCCAAGCGGGATCCCAAAATTGTTTCAAATTTTACCGTACTAAACCATTCGTGCAGTGTTTGCATTTGTAAAGGATAAAATGATAACTAGAACTGATGATTGGAGTGGTATTATGCTTAATCAGGCGAGTCATGAGGTAAAACTCAACTCGGTGGCAATGGCTCTTCCGACGTATGTGATGTCTTGTGTTAAAATTCCGGAGAGTCTTTGTTCAGAGATGTCCGCTATAATGGCGTCTTTTTGGTGGGGGGAGAGTGCGGGAAAAAAGAAGATGCATTGGATAACGTGGGATAAACTTAATTTGAGAGAAGAAGTCAGGAGGGGGATTGGGTTTTCGGGACCTATCATGCTTTAATCTTGCGCTTTTGGCTAAGCAAGGTTGGAGACTATTATTGGATGAGAACTCTACTTTCACAGGTACTTAGAGCCAAATATTTTCAGAACTCTTCGTTCTTTGAAGTGAAGGCTGGGTCGAATCCCTCGTGGACGTGGCGCAGTATTTTGGAAGGGAGGCATGCGTTGGAGGATTGGGAATGGAAGGAGGGTAAGGGCAAGACTGGGTCCGTGGCTGCCAAAAACTAGTGGTTTTCGGCCCGTAGGAATTAATGTGATGGGGATGAATATGAGGGTGAGTGAACTTATCAACCCCAGCAACTCACGAATGGAAGATGGATGTGGTGAGGGCAGTTTTTGTAGACGAGGATGCAACGGCGATTGAGGCAATTCCATTGCTGAGATCGGATATGAGGGACAAATTGGTATGGCACTACACGAGTAACGGGTTGTATATGGTGAGTTCGGGGTATAAATCTGCATTAATGCTTAAACATAGAAGAGTCGATGTTGGGGAATCTAGCACGAGAGAGGCGAACAAAAAGGGGTGGAATAAGGTATGGACTCTTCCAATTCCCAATAAATTGAAGCATTTTGTGTGGAAATGTGTTCATGGAGTTCTTCCAATTAGGGAGAACTTGTTTCAGAGGAGAGTTACTGAGGAATTGTTATGCGTTAACTGTGAGGGTGATTGTGAAACTTTTCCCCATACTTTTGCTGAATGCCGGTTTGCTTAGATTAAGTGGCAAACATCGCCGATTGGTTGTGTTCCGATAATGCCGGATCAGAATCAATTTTAATGTGGTTTGATAAACTGATCGAAAGATGGAAAGGTGAGGAAAACTGGAAGCAGATGATTACTTTGGCGATTCTTATTTTATGGAGAATTTGGAAGTGTCGTAACGAAAAGTTGCATAAGGGGCAAATGTATGAACCTCAATCTGCCTTTTTTATAAGGCTGTGCATGATGCAGTGGAGTATTGTCAGGCAACTGAATTAGGGGAATAGGTGGATATTTGACATCAAGCTACGAGTTTGGAGCAAAGTAGAGGCTATTGGGAACGGCCAGATCATGGGTGTGTCAAGATCAATGTGGATGGAGCATGGCTAGGGAATTCGCCAGGAGAAGGTCCGGCTGGTGCAGGAATCGCAGTGCGCACTGCATCTGGCAGATTTGTTGCTACTCGAGCAGTTAATTTGGGGATGATGGGCTCTGTTTTGTGCGCGGAGGCCAGGGCTTGGCGAGCGGCTATGAAATTTGTGCACGCCGTGGGCATCGGTACTATTGTGGCTGAGGGAGATTCACAACAGGTTGTTCGGATTTTGAACAGGGATATACTATGCCCGACTGATGTAGAAGTGATAATCGAAGATATCTGTGGATTGGCGAGACGGTTTGTGAGTTGCTTGTTCCGATTTGTGAGAAGATCAGCTAATGTGGTGGCTAATACATTAGTAAGTCATGGTGTGCGAGGTTCTGGTACGGTTCCAAGACTTGGGAAGCTAGACCTCATTCGTGATTATTGTGCTCTTTAGGGCGAGATAATCATCTTTTTTGATGTTTTGTTTAATTTGGTATCAATATATGGCTGTTATAATTTTGACAAAAAAAAAAAAAAAACCATTCGTGCATGGCATAGGTTGAATGCTAGCATTATTTATTCACTCGTAGCTCAATTACGATGTACACTTGTTTTGGCTAAATAGTTGAACCAGATTATTTTTTGTCATTATTTAAATCTTTTTCGCATTCCTCAGTTTTCTATCGATTTTTTTGAGGATTATTAGTTTGTCTCGGCGAGAGAAATCTAAAAAGTAAAAAATTATTATCAAATTTTTTAAAAAGTTCACTCAAAACAAATTATTTTTTGTTTTTACTCAAAGAAAATTTGGCTTGATTCATAATTCTTTATTTTTATATTTCTCCCGACGATACTTATAAATAATTTACAAAAAATTGAAGCAAAACAAATTAATACGATTTTTTGTGAATAAGAATAATTTGGCCAAAACACCCCTAATTTGAAGACAAAAAATCAGATATGGAAAACAATAACTATACCCAATAAAGGGAGGGGAAAAAAAAAGATACAATAAACAAAAGTAGTATAACAGATAGGGATGGCAATTTCGACCGCCCCGACTCAACCCACCCCGTTCCCCGCCCCAAATGGGTAGGGGATCCGGGGATTATTTGGGGATCAGGTAGGGTATGGAAATAATTTTTAAAAAAAAGTGGGGAACGGGTAGGGGGTGGATATGAGGTAGTACCCGGCCCATCCCCGCCCCGCCCCGCCCCGATCCCTGCCCCACTAGCCTACTATATATATACATAATTATATATATATATATGTGTGTATGTATGTGTGTGTGTGTGTATATATATATACACACACACACACACATAAGTTAGGGACTTGGGGTTCCTGATCCCCGCCCCAGCCCCACTAGCTTACTATATGTATAGATAAGTTAGGGTTTTCCCATTTCCCAATCGTCACTCTAAAGACTTACGTCTCCAATCCCAAGCCCCACTAACCTACTTGTCTTGTTTGTTTGTGAAAAATCCTAGCTCGCCTAGGTATTTAAATATTTGCTATTTTTATCTTTTTAATAAAACAATCCGCCAATCGATAAATAAGCTAATCACACGAACGAGAAGCAATAAAAAGATGAACACCAAGATATACGTGGAAAACCCTAAACGGGAAAAAAACCACGGGAAGGAATCAAACACTATAAAACATTGTGCGGTTACAAGTAATAATCTTACCCTACGATTTTGAATCCTCACAAATCGCCCTAAGACTTACTTGCCGAATCCACGTTCACCACACCCAGTGCTTGACCGCCGCTGCCTTGAATCCACAAGCCTTCCGTTTGCCTTCCGGAATCCACCGAAGGACTTTCTAACTTTGTTGGAATAAAGTTGTAAAATGCTTCCACGTTCCACCAGTTAATTAGCCATTCCAAGATAGCACATCACGTTCTCGCAGTCAATTTGCAAAATCAAGATTGAAGGAGAACATGTTTCTGGATTGATTTTGGACACCCACGCAATATCCCTTGACTGCCGTATCTCGCGTTTTTTTTTTTCGATAAGAGAAATAATAATATGAACCACGTATTTATAAGCCCAGTGGATGGACCAACTTTACCCTTGAAATTGCATTTCCAAATATGGCTCCTATATGCCGAAATTCTCTTGCCTTGATCTTCTCGATTGTCTTCCACTCTCATTACCTAAAGACTCAACCTACCTATTAAATACAAAAGATTTGATTTCCTTCCACTCCCTAAATAGACACTCTAGAAATAAAAATAAATAAAATATAACTCGATAAAAGGGGATACAAATAAATGTGTTTTTGTCGTGGAATTTGCCAACATAAAGAGACCGTGGTTTGTGGTCCTAACAGTTTGAAACTGTTTTTATTTCAATTTGGTTTGTAATACACTATGGCAGCAACTATGTGACTGTTTTAATTTAAATTTATTTTATAATGACACTAGGGCAGCAGATGTGACTGTTTTCATTTTGATTTGGTTTGTAATGGCACTATGGCAGCAACTGTGGCTATTTTCCTTGGCATTTGGTTTGTAATGGCAGCGTAGATTGTTTTTTTTTTTTTGTTTTTTTTTGAATTTAGTTTCTTGGTTCGTATTTTATGACAGATGACTTTTTTTTTTAAAGTTTTGAAATTTTTGGATCCCTGATTCCCCACGGAGATCCCCGTTTGGGACGGAGATGAAGGGTAAAAATAAATCTCCGATGGGAATTGGGGCGGGAATGGAATAGTGGTATTCACCCCGACCCTCCCATTGCTATCCCTAATAACAGAGAAGATAAGGGAGTATAAAATCTACTAGTTTCGTGTCGTGCGGCGTTCCTCGGACATGTGCAAAATAAAGGATGGTGGGGACCCGAAACAATGGGAACATTGGGCGGACAATCCACGTACGGGCTGCTAAATAACAGAGAAGACTTCACCGTTGGCTTGCTAGAGGAAACCGCGTTAGGTTTTCCATGTCGCCATCATTCCCCGACACCCACCCAACCAACACCCCCCCCCCCCCCCCCCATCCTTTTTTTTATTTATAATAACCTTATTATTCGACTAGCTTACGCGTGCCTCGATTAATTTTATTGCCTATTTGGGGCGACCCAAATTCTATAAACTGACCCTTAAAGAATTAATAGGATATAAGAAGTTTTGAACTGAAACCTTAAGAGGAATACGGCATACTACTACGGCTCGTTTGTTAGAGGGATATGTTTTAGAAGAGAGAGGGGATAAAGAGGTCAATATGGTTGGATGAGAAATAGTATTATATTTGGCTATCTCCAATAGCATAATTAAAATTTGGATAATCAAAAGTTATTACATCATATTATTATCCATTTAGGATATTGCTAAGGTTAGCAATGTAGAGGTCCACAATAACATAATAATTGGATAACCAAAACTTGCCGCATCATATTTTTAAATTACAAAAAATTAAAAATTGTGAAGATAGAAAATAATTTTTGGAAAAAATAATTTTTATATAAGAAAAGATTTAAAAAAAAGAGAGTCAACAAACAGTTACTGGCAACCAACAAATAAACGCGCAGTCAAATGCCAAATCCATCTCCCTATCTGTATCCAACAAATAAACTGACGAGGCCACCCAACAAACAAGGAAATCACAACTCCTTTTGTCGGAGACTCTCGTCGTTGTCATCGTCAGTCCGACGACCCTTCCAAAATCACGAATCACAACTTCGAAAGAGGTTCTCCGGAAAAATTTCATTTAAATCCTGACCATCCGAAACCGAAATAGACCTGCGCAATCAGTGGTGGATCCAGGAATTTTACATAGATGGGTCACCTTTCGAGTACAAAACTAGCCCAGAGATTTCGAGTACAAATGGGCTCTCGATAATATTTTACAATAATTAAAAAATATAAAATCACTCAAATAAAATTAAACCTTTGTAGTAACGTTGTTAAGTTTGAATTAAGATCATGTAATGGACAACAATAAAAAAATAAACTTGCTAAGAGTTCAACGAAAAATATGTGGCATGCTATAATTACACATAATCGATTTTCAAAAGGTAAAAAAAGTAAATCCTCCTAAGTTTTAAGTTACAGGAAGAGAAAAAAAATTGAAACTATATCAAACACAGTAAGACATATTGTGTACATATATTTGCGCAAGAAATCTTTGAGAAATTATGGAGGGAAGAAGTTTTAGAGTATTAAAAATGAAGTAAAGAGGAAATCTTTGAAAAATTTCGGAAAGAAGAATTGTTAGAGGCTTAACAGTAAAAAGGAACAAAAAATTTCGCTACAAGTTTTGAACCTGCGTCCTTTGCCTTACATACATCAATTCTTACCACTGAACCATCAGTCATTTTCAATAGCATTACAAACATATTTATTATTTATTATGAAGTCATCTGGGTCACGAGACCCAGCTGGTCTTACATTGAATCCGCCCCTGTGCGCAATTCACTTCCGTAAACAACTATTCACAGAAAGCTCTGCTGAAAAGATAAGCACGTCCCACTCTTATACGATGTTGCCAAATAGACTGCTAAGGCCTTAATCACCAAGCCAACCCTTTAGAAGTAATAAAATAATTTATATTTGAAGAGCCATATCGACGAAAGATTCAAACGAAATTGAAAATAATTTAACTCCGTACATCATTTTTGGTGTAGTTCTCTCGCTATCAAAGTTAAACAATGAGAAATAACTTCTGAGTTTGTCATGTCATCTCTCCTAGATAACATTTCATGGCTAGTGAATTGATTAAATTATTGACAAAATGAGTCCATAAAATTCAAATGATTAATAAAACATTTAAAGTTTTGAAGTGTCATATGTTGCAAGTGGTTCTTCAACTTGTCACTAGTAGGGGTGTGCAAAAAACCAGTGGAACCGCGGACCCGACCCGACGGTTTCGGGCAGCTCCGAACCACTACTTCGGTTGGGTGCGGGTTGATTTTTTTGCCAATAATTTACACTTCAGTGGGAGGTTAGTGGGGGAGTTAGTTAATCCACATGGGATCTAGAAGTTGTCCATAACTCTGAATCCCAAACGCCTCTGACAAGGTTCAAACTCTGACCTCACTTATGAGAGGAGTAGGAGGCAACCGCCGGGCCTTGTTTGTGAAAACAAAGTTGAACCCACAAATTATGACGGGTACGGTACGGAGAAACAAGAACTATGGAGATCAGCTGATCATCCTGTTTTAAGTCGTTTTCTTCTGCATGTAGACAAAGCACAATACATGCGGAAACCGGGGGCCCAGTTGTGCCTTTTTATTTCTATAACGTGGTGTATCGGCCAACTTGCGCAGTAAATCTTGACTAATTTCGGAGACATGAAGTTAATAGTCGGGTGAAAACTCTAGTAATCCTAAAATTTGAAATGTTTGGCCTCCGTAGAATTCGAACCTGTGACTTTATGGGAGACAAATATTATTGTTTTCTTATGTCCACTTGACCAAAGGTTAGGGCCAGTTGTGCCTTGAGACACAGCAAGCTACTGTAATTGTGCAACAATCACCGTCTCGAGCCTGAAACATAATCAGAACTTTTTAATTCGTACAAATTGACGCTTATTACCAACCCAGCAAAAAAATCGAGCCGATCGAACTTTGGTTACCTAGTAAACAAAATAGTACTTATTTTTAAAGAGGTGATATTAATGTCCACAAAATCAAGCTCGAAAATGGGAATTCGTTTATCAGGTTATTGATTCACGATCAAATAAATTTTTCGTAGGGTATTTTTACGCGTTGAGCTCCATGAAGTGAACGATTCAAATCACGTTTGCCGCGGAAGGATACCTATTCCAGGGCACATCAGAGACCTGATATGGATATTATTTTCATCGTATGTGATGATGAAATTATTATGTCGTTTGAATGACAGGGATCGATAGACATTCGCCGGGTATCACGCGAAAACCTTTTTTGGCGCACAGTTTACGTTGCTTCGGTCAATTCCGTGACACGAGGAACTAATCGGGTTTTATGTTGCTTCAATCAAATTCAGATTCAGGCCAAAAGTAAAAGGGAAAATGTTACAGATGGAAAATGCTAAAGACGTACAGCTGAATAGTCTGCCGTTACGGTTTAAAAAACGTATTATAATGTGTAAAAAATGTATTCCATCCGTCTCCTTTTTAGAATTCAGTATTTCATTTTGAGCTGTCCTTTAATTATAAGTGTCTATTTTGTAAAATTAATAGGTAAAAGTTGATGAATTTTCTATTTTGCCCATAAAAGTGAATTCTATTTTGAAAAGTTAGTGAGTAAAAGTGTAATGATGATGTCTCCATAGAGGGTAAATAGAAAAAGTGGAGGTAAAACTTGATGTAAAATGTATAATGATATTTTTTTAATAAGTTGTAGTTACGAAGCTGGACACTTAAAAAGAGATGGAGTAGTATAAAATATGTGAAAGTATATTAAGAAGTGTAAAAAAAAGCACTGAAATATGTGTTCCTTTTGTCTTTTTCCTTACTTATTGACAGCCCATTAAGACCCTTCAATGAGTATATTTTAAGAACCTATATATCAAATACCCAATTACGGGTGGTTTTGGCTAGTAAAAATGACTTAGGCTCCGTTCCGGAACAAAAAATAAGTCTTTATTTTTTAAGAACACAATTTCAAACTCTAAAATTATTGGTTTATTAAAATTTAAAAATATGCAATATGAATATTGTTTGGAAGACCTTTTATACGATGCAAAAAAAATTAAAAAATTATTTTTCATTTACTTTATTTTTGAATTTGAAAATGTGAAATAAGTTGCTTATTTTTTAAGAAGGTTTATGGAACGGGGCCTTATTGTTTTGTTTATAATCAATTTTTTTTTTCGCGTTTGTTAGTTTCGCGTTAAAACCAACAAACAACTCTTGACCAGCCGTTGTTTTTCAAATCTTGTCTATATATATTAAACACTATTTCGGTATTTCCTATCAATAGATGATCGGCCTTTTGTTCTTGATTGTAACTTTAGGGATGTGGGAGAGAGTAGATGCACACAATGCTCTTAAGCTTTTTATTCCAGACTAGCTAATGTAGATGTTGCTATCTATATGTTCAAAAAATGGAAAAAAAATTATAAGTAAATATAATAAACAGCTAATGTAGATGTTGCTATCTATGTACATTAGCTGTTTATTATATTTACTTATAATTTTTTTTTCATTTTTTGAACATATAAATTGTTGTTTATTATTATGGGAAAAAAAAAAAAGGCTTTGGAAAGAAGTAGTGCAAAAAAGGAAAAGAAAGTGTAGTAGTGAACTTTTTAACTCTTGGAATTATGCATGCATGATTGGCATGTGAACCGATATTGGAGAACTATCCAAGTTCAAAGGCAGTTTGGTCCTCAGACATGTCAAATGCCACTAGGGGATCAATTCACGAGGGGAGCTGAATTTCATCAGACCAAGTCTGTTTTGTGTACATGTGGCCTAGTTATAGCAATTCATGATGGCAACACTAGTGATCTATGAAAAAAAAAAAAAACCTGTTTACCATTCGTTGAGAAGGAATAATGCTATGGTGTCGCCTACCTAAAAAGGGACCTCGGTTATAAACGGTATAACAATCCACTTGAATACATAACAAAAAATCTTTGGAAGGCATAACCGAGCACCATAACATTTGCCCGTTGAGAAAGGTTTCATGATGGTAACCCATTACCGTGCACTGTAGACTTCCATTCAGGATATTATGGCCTCGATGTAAATCACATGCCCTTGGAATAGATATTTCTCCCAAGTTAGAATTCAGGATATTATGGCCAAGATGTAATTCACATGCACTTGGAATAGATATTTCACCCAAGGGTTTTTTTTTTTGGTAAATATATTTCACCCAAGTTAGATTTCGCGTTTACGTGTATGTCAGCAAGAGTACAAGTCGAGAAGAGTCTTTCGAAGATATTTCTTGGGCTGGGCCTAGCCCACTTAGGATTTTTTTAGGCTGAGTCTAATCCACTTTGGTGGGGTAGGTTTCTTTTTGTGCTTAATTGTAAGATTTGGGCTTTTAGGCCATCCCATCAAATGTTTTGGGGTTTATCTGATTATCTGGGCTTCTTAGGCTATTAAGTGTAATGGACTTTGTCCCTGTGGATATATTTTGAATTCCCTCTCTCCCTTCTCCTTAATTAATTTTATTTTTGTCGATAAAAAAATAAGATATTTCAAATTATTAAAATTCGTAAAAGCGAGTATTTGAAAGGGAGAGCATAGGGAAAGGTTAAGAGTGAGACGGGAAGGGAAGTCCTCTTAGAAACTTGGGGTTCCCAGAATGTTTTAATAACTTTTCTCTCCATTAATTTATTATTGTCATCTCTCTATCTATCTTTTTCTTCTTATTACACAAAAAATCTTTCTCAAAACCTTTACCAAACAACCCCTAAGTGACCTAGATTTAGACCAAGGTTTTTTTGTTTTTTTGGGTCTACAAAGGATTTTTCTTTGGTTTTGATGGACCAATAACTGTTTGCTACTTGTGTAGTGAACAGAGGAGTGAGAAGTGGGCTAGAAGACCAAATCACAAAGCAAGCCATCCAGGTCTGAGAGTGAGAGGCCCAAGATAGGAGAGTGAACGCCACCCACATTAACAGAACGCAATCCTCTTTTTTTTTTTTTTTAAAACATGGAATTAGAAAAACTACGAAATCGAATACAAGATCCGGGGACAAGTAACACCCCTCATGTCTTCACAGAATTGAGACTTAATACAAAATGGAATTGAAAGATACGATAAATAAGGGAAAAGATGTGATCTTGTATCTTGCGCTAGGAGATCCGCACATTTGTTTCCTTCCCTTATGACATGCTTCAACGGTGGATCACCCAGCCGGTGCGAAAGGAACCTGCAATCGACAATCAAATTGTAGAGATGATAGGTGCTTGTAGCATTGTTGATAAGGTGGATGGCATTAGAGGCATCCGTTTCAATCTCTACCAATACAATGTTACATTATAAGAGAATCCCAACGCAATGTTACATTATATTGGGACGTCGAATTTGTTTCCCGTTTTCTCCTACATCTTAAAAGGAAAATAATGCTTTTTGCATTGTCATCCGGAATTGATACGATTCAATACGCAATCCTGTTCAGACCATTCCAATAGGCCCCTAAATATTGAGCAAAGACATATTACTCCTATATATCACTGGAGGAGGGCCACTGGTTACTACTATATCACTTCTTAATTAATAATTCTGTTCTGACCATTTCAAGACTCCCGTTTAGTATTTATTTGGTGTATGAGTGTCGCATAATGACACGGGACCTAACAATTAATCACATCGAATCGATCTTTAGACACACTTATCAAGAAAAAGAAACGACGACTCTAATTTTGCATCGGACGATCAACTTTTTGTATACCAAAGATAGAAAAGATGATGATTAATTTCCCCAACCCCTGCAATTGATCATCATAGCAGAACTCAGTGTCACGAATTACCTTAATTAGCTATATAATAAGACAATCAAGCTGCAGCTTTATTGTACAAGGGACTGAATTTAAAAGTAAGCTCCAATTTACGCACAAATTAAAACAACTAGTAGGAGTACTACTTAATTAAGTGAGAGTTAATTAGCCACGGTCAAGACTTGAGAGTTTAATCAGTTGAGCACCAGCCCACTAGCTGAGTCAGTGCACAATAGAGAGGTTGTTAACGCACTTAGATTCTGTTATAACAGACTTCGTGAAGTGGAGCGTGGTTGAGACAGTTACGACTTACTATGAGAGAGAGAGAGAGAGAGAGAGAGAGAGGTTCTCGAAAAATATCGGTTTTGAAAGGGGCAGCTTCTAATTCTAAATGGACCCCATTTTGATCTCAGTACACATGGCTAGCTATATCTCACGTGCGCCATTGAGAACCGGGCCAAATGAAGTTGGGGTGTACTGAGGATAAAAGTTGGTGTGTGTAGTAGTGGAAATCTGACTAGTCACGAAGCACCGAAAATACCGCGACTCAAACCTCTATAAAACCCCCGTCATTTCAACCATTTTCAGGCGCCAATACTTCAATTCTCTCTCTCTCTCTCTCTCTCTCTCTCTCTCGATCGATCGATATTTGATATTCCTAGCTGTATCTAATCCATGGCGGACGATAAGACAACTCGTTCAAAGCTTTCTGAGAAAGATCGCAAAGACACTGAAGATGAAGAACTTCGCGCCAATATCTCAGGACCGAAGCCTAAAGACACAAGCAAAGGGAAATCAAAGGCCACAACCCAAGCTCATGAGAACACAGAAGAAGAAGAAGAAGCTACAAAGAAGAAACTGAAGATCGGAGTCAGTGATACCAAAGGGCTCGAACGCAAGACAAACAAATCGGTTGGCGGAAAAGAAATCGCTGACTCAAGCGGAGTACAAATCAAATCCGCGAGCAAGATACAGAGCGAAACTGAAATGCCGATGAAAATTGATGAGAAATTCGAGCTGGTGAAGGCAGAAGCTGAGAGTTTCTCTGAGGGCGAAGAAGTGAGTCTTGATTTGAAGAAGAGCGATGATTCTAATCGGTCTGTTGAAGAGTTCGCGGGAAAAGTCCATGGATCGCCTGGTGTTATAGTAGAAGATTATTTCAAGCAAGTCCATGGATCGCCTAGTGTTACATTCGAAGGGCTTGGGATTGAGAAGAAGAGTACTGGATCGGACCTAGAAATCGACACTACCATAGAAGGACTCGAGGAAGAATTAGCTCGTCGTGCTAAAAAAGGAAAAGCAAAATTAGAGGGAGAAGGAAAGGAATTAGATGATTATGTGGAGGTTGAGACTAACGTTGAACTCGAGGATAAAATGTACGATGTTGTTTACCCACCTAAGATTGAAGGACTCGCGAAGGAGATGCGCGAATTGTATCGTCGAGTTACGAAAGGAACCAAAGACAGGGTGAACAAGCTGATGAAGGACCCAGACGAATCACCATCAGAAGGTGAGGAGGAATTGGAATCGGAATCAGAATCAGAATCAGAATCGGAGAGGGAAAATTGTGAGATGCTACTGAAGACGTCGCTGCGTCCGATGCTTGAACTTGATACTGAGATTCGTGGACTGCTGAAGGAACTGGAGCAACTGGAACAACTGTTGATACAAGAGGTCGATGAGGCCGGGCTGAAAGTGCAAGCGCTGAGAGTTGAGGTTGAGGTTCTGAAAGAGAGTAACTATGCGAAGGAAGTGGAGGTGATTGGTATGGTGAAGGGATTGATGGATGGTGGTGCTGCAAAGGAGGACGTGATCGATGCAGTGTGGAAAAGTGAAATTGGTCCAATGGTGGAGAAAGCCAAGGAGAAAATCGCTCAGGTGAAATCGGAGAGGAAAGAAGTGGAGATGGATCGAAACAAGTCTTCGGATGCAGCAGAGAATTGAGTGTTTGAGTTTCTTCTGAATTGGAAGTGAGAGGTTTCTTCGATATGTTGGCATTGCTCTCTGTTTCTGCTGGCTGGCAGTCGTTCTGTTCTGTTCTGTTTGCTTGCTTTTGTTGATAACCAAACTGTTAGATGTTGAATCCAATCATCATGACTCTGAATAAATAAGACATTGATTGGAAGCTTTCTTCTAAGTACTTCTTGATTTGTTGGTAATATCTGAATCTTTTTTCAAACAAGTAGCAAGAGTGAATTCAAAATTCGCAAACAAAATTCTATTCGGTTTTTTTTATCAACGGTCAAGTAATTCATTTAAACATTGGAAGGCAAGAGATTTCACCACGATATGTAGGAAATTAGGAATGAACCAAGCTACCGAAGGCAAAAATCCGATTTTTTCGGATTTGATCTTGGATATTTCAAAAAATGTTTGGATAAATGTCATAATTTTTTACTATTTCCATTCGTCTTGATAAGACGAATCCACAAAAATTAGGGGTAAAACTAACAAAAGCGAATAAAATTTTGAATAAGAAGAAAAGAAGAAAAATGCTAAAAATTCCAAGAAACCCTTGGCAAAACTTAGCCTAAGTAGTATTTTGCTCCATTACACAAACAACAAAAGAGGCGACACGCAATGAAGCCACAACAAGCACTGCTATCATTTTTTAAGATTTGTTTGATACATATTTTGGTACTTTGGACCTATCATTTTGTTTTTAAATTTTTATTTTCCTAATAATTACATTAATAAATGTTTGAACATTTCTGATTCTGTTGTAGATTTGGTATGGCAACTTGAGATCAACTTGCCTGGTGATTTTGTGGAATATTAACATTTTTTTTGACAAGAATCCGAAAATGACCCGAACAGTAAAAACATGTCGCAAAATAGATCTTTGTCACCTACTATTAATTCAATTGGTGTCCAATATTGAAGATATATATGATTCAAGTAATTTTCAAGTATAAAAGTGAGCTATATGATTAGTTGCATAATCAAGTTATACAACCTAGATCTTTTCTCTAACAATCTTATAGGTCTCATCATCGACACTTTTGAATATCACACAAGCTGCTTATAATTATATGAATTGTATTAATTACTTGTGAAAATTATTATTTAAGACTTATTTTTAAACAATGAAATTGTATAATTTTATGGCTTATTTTTAAACAAAAAAATTTATAATTTCATCTAACATCCATAATAATTTTTTCCCCCTTGTGTCGATTATTGTCTTTCCATGAGATCTAGTGATGAAAGCCACATAAGAACATAGTGCCACTGACATAGAGCACGAATGCTTTTACTCATTTTGACGTAGTTGGTTTCTATGAAAGTTATGAATCCCATATTGTATCGGCTGGTATGTATCAGTTATTTAAATTCGGTATTCTATACCTTTAATTCCGTTACACTTCAAATGCCGGTCGGTACCAGCTGATATCGGTCAGTACTGGACAATATCGGTCAATACTGGATAGTACCGAACAACTTTTATATTTATTTATGCTTCCATTACCGGACAATACCGGTTGGTATCGGTAAATACTGAATAGTACCAGACAAAGACAAATACTAGACCACTTCTTATTTTTATTTTTAGTTTTAATAAATGTGTATATTATACTAATAAGTTCTTTTATGTAAAAAAATAAAACTAATAGCGATAAATCCGAAATGGTACCCAGTATCTCACCGATACCGATACGAACCGTATCAGTAGAAAAATCGATCCTCTAGCCGGTTGTTAGCCCAGAACGGTATTCAAAACCTTCGTTTCTACACTCTTTGTATTTTGTGATGCTTCTTAACGTTGTAAATAGTAAGGACCAACTATTGATAGCTATTGCTTAGATCAATTTTAGTTAGACAGAGCAAAATTGAGGTCGCTTTCGAAAATTTTTTGTAGGCGAAGTCAACTATGTTTTGATGCACTGATTTGGTTTGTAAAATCATGTCAATGGACAAGTAGATTAAGAGCGAGACGGAGAGTTGTATTAGAAACTTGGGGTTTTCAGAAAGTTCTAAAAAAGCCTTTCTCAAAATTTTTACCAAACAAAGTGGCCTAGATTTAGACCAAGGTGTTTTGTTTTTGGCTCCATACGAAGGATTTTTCTTTGGTTTGGAAGGACCAATCAAAAAGAGAGCTTAGGAGAAGATCCATGAGCTTGACCTCATGGTAGATTTGTTCTCCGCTTTTTCGTTTCGGTGGACCTCACAAAGGTCTTTTTTTTTAGTTTAAGTTCTGTCCGGATGGGTTTCTGCCTCCATTAATTTTGGAACTTATCAAGCGTTAATTGTAATAATTTGAACCGTTCATCGTGTAGATCTCGTAAAATAGCATATATACGCAAAAAATCAGCTTGACTGGACATTAATAGCTATATTAAAAGTTGATTTTTAATTTTTAAAAGAGATGGCCAGATTCTATAATTAGTTTTTTTAGTTAAATTGTTCATAACCATTTATTTTATAAATCAAAATTTAATTTTTAATATAGCTATTAATGTTCTCGATGAAGTTAATTTTTTGAGTGGATATACTATTTGGCAGGCTCTACAGGATGAACGATTACAATAAACGCATGGTGGGATTCACAATGGGCGGTGGAAACCATGGAGTTTACACCTCATCCGAAAAGAATTTGAACTTTTTTTTTTCTTTTTGCAACTGGTTACTTTATATATCACTTGTTAATTTATGTTTAGACCATTCCAAGACTTGCGTTTAGTATTTACTTGGTATATGAGTGTGGCATAACGGCACGGACATAACAATTAGTCGCATCGAATCTTTAGACTTACTCATCAAGAAAAAGAAACGACAACTCTCTAATTTTGCATCGGACGATCAACCTTTTTTTTGTGTGTGTGTAAATTGCATATCGGACTATCAACTTTTGTATAACCAAAGAAAGAAAAGATGAGATGTAATTTCCCCAATTAACCTTTCCCAACCTCTGTAATTGATCATAGCAGAACTCAGTGTCATGAACTACCGTAATTAGCTAGACAATCAAGCAGCAGCTTTGTACTAGAGAATGAATTTAAAAGCTCCAATTAATTTACGCACAAAAAACAACTACTACTTAATTAAGTGACAATTAAGCCATATTTAGCCATGCACGGTCAAGACTTGAGAGTTTAATTAGTTAAGCACACAGCCCACTCACTAGCTGAGTGCGCAATAGAGAGGTTGTTAACGCCCTTGATTCTGTTATAACAGATTTTATGAAGTGGAGCGTGGTTGAGACAGTTAGGAGAGAGAGAGAGAAATCTCGGCTTGCAAGGCAAGCTTCCAACTCTAAATGCACTTAGGGGAGAGAGAGAGAGAGAGAGAGAGAGAGAGAGAGAGAGAGAGAGAGAGAAATATCTCGGCTTGCAAGGCAAGCTTCTATCTCTAAATGCACCCCATTTTGATCTCAGTACGCATGCATGGCTCTAGCTAGTACTCCATCTCACAAGCATTGAGAACCGTGCCTTAAGAAGTTGGGGTGTACTGAGGATAAAAACTGGTGCGCGTAGTACGTAGTAGAATATTCTTCCCACTTTCTAATAAAGTCTGACGAGTCAGGAAGTGCCGAAAATACCCCGACTCAACCTCTATAAAAACCCCGCCATTTCAACCATTTACAGGCGCCAATATTTCAATTCTCTCTCTCTCTCTCTCTCTCTCTCTCTCTCTCGTGATATTTGATCTTCCTAGCTGTATCTCATCCATGGCGGACGATAAGACAACTCGTTCAAAGCTCTCTGAGAAAGATCGCAAAGATACTGAAGATGAAGAGCTTCGCGCTAATATCTCAGGACCGAAGCCTAAAGACACAAGCAAAGGGAAATCAAAGGCCACAACCCAAGCTCATGAGAACACAGAAGAAGAAGAAGCTACGAAGAAGAAACTGAAGATCGGAGTCGGTGATACCAAAGGACTAGCCGACTCGAGCGGAGTACAAATCAAATCAACAAGCGAGATACAGAGTGAAACTGAATTAATGCCGATGAAAACTGATGAGAAATTCGAGCTGGTGAAGGCAGAAGCTGAGAGTTTCTCTGAGGGCGAAGAAGTGAGTCTTGATTTGACGAAGAGTGATGATTCTAATCGGTCTGTTGAAGAGTTCGCGGGAAAAGTCCATGGATCGCCTAGTGTTATAGTAGAAGATTATTTCAAGCAAGTCCATGGATCGCCTAGTGTTACATTCGAAGGGCTTGGGATTGAGAAGAAGAGTACTGGATCGGACCTAGAAATCGACACTACCATAGAAGGACTCGAGGAAGAATTAGCTCGTCGTGCTAAAAAAGGAAAAGCAAAATTAGAGGGAGAAGGAAAGGAATTAGATGATTATGTGGAGGTTGAGACTAAAGTTGAACTCGAGGATAAAATGTACGATGTTGTTCACCCACCTAAGATTGAAGGACTCGCGAAGGAGATGCGCGAGTTGTATCGTCGAGTTACGAAAGGAACCAAAGACGAGGTGAACAAGCTGATGAAGGACCCGGACGAATCACCATCAGAAGGTGAGGAGGAATTGGAATCGGAATCAGAATCAGAATCAGAATCGGAGAGGGAAAATTGTGAGATGCTACTGAAGACGTCGCTGCGTCCGATGCTTGAACTTGATACTGAGATTCGTGGACTGCTGAAGGAACTGGAGCAACTGGAGCAACTGTTAATGTTGAAGGTCGACGAGGCCGGGCCGAAAGTGCTAGCGCTGAGACTTGAGGTTGAGGTTCTGAAAGAGAGTAACTATGCGAAGGAAGTGGAGGTGATTGGTATGGTGAAGGGAATGATGGATGGTGGTGCTGCAGAGGAGGAGGTGATCGATGCAGTGTGGAAAAGTGAAATTGGTCCAATGGTGGAGAAAGCCAAGGAGAAAATCGCTCAGGTGAAATCGGAGAGGAAAGAAGTGGAGATGGATCGAAACAAGTCTTCGGATGCAGAAGAGAATTGACTGTTGAGTTTCTTCTGAATTGGCAATTCTCTGTTTCTTGTGTTGGCATTGCTCTCTGTTTCTGTTGGCATTTCTCTGTTTCTCTGTTTCTGTTGATAACCAAACTGTTAGATGTTGAATCCAATCATCATGGCTGTGAATAAATAAGACATTGATTGGAAGCTTTCTTCTAAGTACTTCTTGATTTGTTGGTAATATCTGAATCATTTTCCAAATAAGTTGCAAAAGTGAATTCAGTATTCGGAAACAAAATTCTACTATGAGGCACCATGCAATGAAGCCAACGAGCACTGCTATCATTTTCTAAGATTGTTTGATACATATTCTGGTACTTTGGACCTATTATTTCGTTTTCTAATTTTTATTTTCCTTATAATGTACATTAATAAATGTTTGAACATTTCTTATTCTGATGTAGATTTGATATGGCAACTTGAGATTAACTTGCGTGATGATTTTGTGGAAGATGAACACTTTTTCGAACAAGAATCCAAAACCACAAAATGAACACTTTTTTGAACAGGAATTCAAAAATGACCCGAACAGTAAAAATGTGTCGAAAATTAGATATTTGTCACTTACTAATTCAATTGTTGTCGAATATTGAAAGTATATATGATTAATTCAAGTAATTTTCAAGGATAAGAGTGAGCTTATATGATTAGTCGCATAATCAAGTTTTTCAACCTAGATCTTTTCTCTAACAATCTAATTCTCATCATTGACACTTTTGAATGGCACACAAGCTGCTTATAATTATATGAATTGCATTAATTACTTGTGAAAAATATATTATACGACTTACTTTTAAACAAAAAAATTACAATTTCATCTAACATCCATAATATTTTTTTCCCTTTTGTCTATTATTGTCTTTCCATGTTATCTAGTGATGAAAGCCACATAGGAACACAGTGGTATTGAAAATTTCCCATTGACTGAAAAAAAAATTAAAAAAAATAGTGGGACTGACATAGAGCACTGAGCACGGATGCTTTTACTCATTTTGACGTAGTTGGTTTCTATGAAGGTTATGAATTCCATATTGGTATTATTTAAATTCGGTACCCTATAACACTAATTACGTTACACTTTAAATACTAGTTGGTATTGGCTGATACCGGCAATACTGGTCAGTATTTGATTGGGTACCGGCCAATACTAGACAACTTTATATTTATTTATGCTTCAATTACTGGACAATACTGGTTGGTATCGGTAAATACCGAATAGTATCGGACAAATACTGGACCACTTTTTATCTTTATTTTTAATAAATGTGTATATTATACTAATAAGTTCTTTTATGTAGGAAAATAATACTAATAGCGATAAATCCGAAACGCTACCTGGTATCTCACCGACATTGGTACGAACCGTACAGTAGAAAAATCGGTACTCTAGCCGGTAATTGGTCCGGTACGGTATTCAAAACCTTTGTTTCTATACTCTTTGTATTTTGTGATGCTCCTTGTTAACGTTGTAGTAAATCATAAGGAACAACTATTGATAGCTATTGCTTTAGATCAATTTCAGTTGGACAAAGAGCAAAATTAAGGTCGCTTTCGATAATTTTTTGTAGGCGAAGTCAATTATGTTTTGATGCACTGATTTGGTCTGTAAAATCATGTCAATGGATAAGTGGATTAAGAGTACGACGGAGAGTCCTATAAGAAACTTGGGGTTCCCACAAGGATTTTAAAACTTCTTTCTCCATTTATTACTGTTATCTATCTTTTTCTTATTATTTCTAATAGTAATAAAAAGACCTTCCTCAAAAGTTTTACCAAACAACCCCAAGTGACCTAGATTTTAGACCAAGGTTTTTTTTCCTTTGCTTTTGATGGACCAATTAATCAAAAAGAGAGCTAAGGAGCAATTCAGCTTGCCTTGAGCAAGAAGAAAATTGAAGCAAGAAAGAATTGGCTCCGACACTTTGAGGTTTGAAGTTATATAATGTATTCCACAAATTTGTAAGTTCTCTTTTGTTTTGCAAATGTTCTCTTTTTCTAATGGGGACAACAGTTTCTTTGGTTTTGTCGTTGCAGCCTGGTACTTACCCTGATCAGAAGGAGAAGCTCATCAAGTACAGGGACTTTGTCAACAAGGAGCTTATACTGTTTTCAATGGCAGACCTTCTTGACTACTTGAATGAAGATGGGCAATCTATTGAACCTACTTGGTATGTTTTTGTAGTAGTAAACAATTTATATTACGATGAAGTTGTTTGGGATGTTGTATACTCATTTGCCATTTTCTAAAAGTACATGCCGATCATACCGATGGTACTCGTCAATGAAAAAGTGAGGGAATTGGGACAGGATGGAGCTCCTATATTCCGAATTATAGTCCAAGGGATATAGTTACTAATGTGCATGAAACATTTATTAAATGGTGAGCCAATGGAAGTTATGGATCCAACTGTTGCAAAGGGTTCAGAGGAACGATTGGGAAAACAACAACCAATGAATCCGGGGTTAGTTACACTATCAGTGGAATTATAGAGGAAGTCAATGACACCACACTCAGGAATTTAGAGCTGCCAATCCGACGATGGACTCAAGATTACAAGGAATTTCTGGAATCAATTACTACAGGGAATGATAAAATCAATGATACTTTATGCAGTCAAGGTATATCGATGCTGAAATTGGTGGTCTGGATGAGATCTAGTTCTCATAGAGATGTTGAAATTGGTTGCAGGATTACAGAGAGCATAATGATGACACCACTGTCCATTTTGAAGGCAGCAACAAGTGCTAATGCCGCTAAACCTGCTGCAAGGAAAAGAGGGCCAGCTAAACCATGCATTTTAAACTTCCAATGAAACTACAAATGAAAAGAAAACAGTTGCTTTCACTACATGGAAAACATATCCGACGATTATTTGCTACTATTGAACAACTTAACACAATGGCATCAGACAAAATTTGAGCATAGACAGTAGATATTGTCTATTCCCTTCCATGGCAAGACGCAAAATTTCAAGACATCATTGAAACCATTTAACTGGCCAAAAATGATTTGAACTAATCCCAAAGTAAGATAAACAACTCACACCAAGAGGTGGAGGGATACAAAATCACACTAAGCCCATCAACATCAATCTTCCAAACAACGAACCAATTGCAAAATTAACATATAATTCCTCATTTTAAATGCAATAGCTACACACTTTAGGAAATAACTGCCATCAAAACTAAGAGACAATGGGACAATAGCTGATGAGATGTCACCATTCATAACAAAAGAAGATTTGAAACTGTAGTATTTGTCCACATCCACATCCACATGTATTGTGAAATTACGCGGAAGCTCAACCCAGTCCTAGAGCGGGGGGGGGGTGGGTAGGACAAATAAAAAAAAATTTAGCTTATACCCTTTTTAAAGACAGTCATGAAGCTAATTAACCTTATGTTGTGAGATTGGTTTATATTAGAACAGCCAACAAAAGCGGACTAAAAGGTTAGAATTTAATACGACAAATTTTCGAGTAGATAAAATGGTTGTTTTGCTTGAATAAGAAAACAGTTATGCTTGAGCCAAAATACAACCTCTTCCAAAATGTCACACACACACTATTGAGCAATATAATTAAGAAGCAGAAAAATAAACAGAGACAAGACACGTGATATACATGGAAAACCTTAGGGTCCGAATAACCCTAAGACAAAACCAGGGCCTAGTCCACTATTTTCTATTAACCAAAAAGAGTTACAAGTTGCGAAACAGATTACCTTAAGTCTTACCCTTAAGCGTTACCTATGCTCGCCAACTTATGATGCTCCCCGAGCTTCTTTTTGATTCAATAGTCTGCCATGAACCTCAAGTTCGATCTCCGGAATCAACCGGCTCCGAATAGACTTCTCGTCAATCAGGCCAACAGCAACAAGGCACGAACGGATCACCAAATGAATGATAAATGATGTGCGGTATGAACAGGACAATCCAAAAACGTTCGGATGGATGGAGGATGCAAGAACGTTGAGACAGGATCGTCACAAACACTCAATATGAGTTGACGTGGTTGTCAACTCATGAAAACTACGAAATCCAAAACCTTGTAATGATATGTTTCTGCAAAAAGGTTCGGTGATGTCCAAAATATGATTAAGGATATATTTATATGATTTTCTAGTAAAACAAAACCCTAATCAAAATAAGGAAATAAAATATAGGAAATAATAGCCCATAACAAAACAAAATCCTACCCTCCAATCTTTTTCTATTCTCAGAAAAAATCACCTTTAAAGATGTGCGTATCAAAGGAAAATTACGTGCAATACCAAAACTCTAAAATTGGTAACAAGATCCACTTAATATAGAAACTTGACCCAAACATGCACAACACAATTTTAATCAAATTTAAGCTTTTGAACACAAATAAAATATTTTGCATGATATGCCGTGAATGATTTTACCTTTGATAAACGGAACGGCTTCACAGTATCAAATTGGCAAAGGCAAGGGGAGGAGCATCACGCAAGAAACTACCCCCTATATAACCTACCCTATTACAATTAAGTGAAAAATAAATACCATTGTAACAAGGTGCGTTTTGGACAATTCCGGAAAGTGCCAAAAAAACTTACATATTGGCACCTTACAAATTAGAAACTGTAGTATTTGGGAGTTAGTTTTTGTCCATTAACCAAACTGACAAAGGAGAAGAACCCAATCACTGTTTGGGTAGAAAATCAGGAACCCACAAACAATAAGGGTTCCGCGGCGCTATAAAATTATTTGCTCCACCATCAAAAGTTGTCCAAACAAGCAACTTCAACCCACAAAATCACTTCAAAGTTTCTTGCACACAATCCACAGGAGTATCAAGTACATGAATTTGACCACCAATACCCCATAATCTCCAAGTATGAAATATTGACAAGGCTAAATGATACATCTTGGAGAGTCCATGTAGCAAGGGAAAGAAAGAAAAAACATAAATGAAAATTGTAGAATAGCATATCCACACACCACCGACAGGTTTCTAAGTCCCTTTCTTTCGCTGCTCCACAAATCGAGATCTAAACAGAGCCAGAGGAAACTGGGATTTTGCTTAACCATTCACAAAACAAAAACCATAAAAAGTGCGACGACTTAGAAACCTGTCAAAAGTGATGGACGCAAACTGATAGTGCTATTCTTGTTTCGTGCAATATGAATACTCAATTGAACTCAACCTTCATTGGACTAATGGTATAGCATAGGATCTGTATACCCATTCGCTAAAATTGGTTGTATAAAGCAACTACTATCATTCATAACTCAACCTAAATAAGCCTCATTTTACTTGATGTTCTGAAAATAGTCATCAAAATAAGAAAGGGATTCATATAAGTTCTAAACATAGGTCGTAGTGCAGTCCATAAATATTGACGACCTTTGGTTCAATGCAACTAAGCGGGAATGGAATGTTCATTCTCCTGGAATTGCTAAAAGAATGACATAACATGGATATCACATGTAGATTCATCATTAACCAAAAAGGTAAATGGTCAATCTACCATAAGGCTAGGGAATGGCCATTCCACCGTAAGGCTAGGGAAGGGACACTCTGAGTGCTACTGCAAAGGGATACGCCAATACGAGGAATAGTAGACAATCTCTGTACCCACCAAATTTCTTTCTAATTTTGAAACATGTTCAGAAATCAAGTTTGATGGAGCGTTTCATATATAAAACCCAACCTTATTTGTTGTTTAAAACAACATAGAAATCTGCTACCTCAAAGGTTTCAAAACCTATCTACTTCCTAGCTAAAAATCATATCCGCATATATTTTCCAACCTTTCAAATATGCAAAATGCCTTCAGAAAAAGGGCACAAATTAAATAAGATGTCCATGCAGAGGTTCTTGAACATAATGTGAACATCTTCAAAAAAAAAAAAAAAAAAGCCTAATAACATATTTAGTTCAGGATCCCCTCCCCCCCTTTTTTTTATTCCCCTGTTTTCATATTCTTGGAACCGGCAAAGAATTCCAACTTTCTTAATCCCAATTTTTCAACACCTCGCAAATGGAAAAAAAAATTCATCCCAATATATTCAGAATTATAAACAATTATATCATTAATTATAAAAACCAAGGTAAGAGTAATATCCTTACTTTTATCGCCGAGGGATAACTTTTAATATGGAGTCTTGTTCCTTGTTATTTTCATCAATGAAAAGATCAAGCAAAAGCCTTTTCAGAATGTTAGGAATATGATGACCTTGAAGTTCAGTTGAAGGATATGTTCTACCATCCCAACGGTTCACAAACTTCATCACATAAATTCCACAATCATGACTACAAAAAGAAAATTGAAAGACATGACTAAAAGGCCCAAAAGAATGACAAAATAAGTTGCACATGGAAGTTATGACTAACATGTTGGTTTGTTGTGGCACATCTGCATATTCAACTTCAACTATGCAGGAATCATTTCGTGACCTTTGCGTACGTCTCTTATTGGGGAGTGCAAATTGATTCTTTTGCTGTAATCGAAATTGAAAACAAGTTTGTAAGTATAATAACAAGTGTGCTAATCAAGAGATAATGCATCAAGTCCAGCGACAACTTACTAGAATGTCGACTTGCTCCATTTGTTCCAGGCTTTATGCTGTGTGCTTCATTGAGTTAAGAATACATTACAAATAAAGTCAAAAAAAATGAATGAAAAGTAAGATGGATATATTACCGCAAAATCTGGAGAGAAAATGTGACATGATGGGTGACCCTTAGTCGCTCGGGCTTTTTCCTTCAACATCTACCAATCCCTAAATGTGTACATAACCTACGTGTAGTCTAGTGTATGACAGTTAGGCAACGTTATGACACAAATAATACAAATTGAAGTATGGAATATACCATACTACACACAAGGCCCCTCTGTCGAAACGATTCATCAATTTTCTTGTGAGTAAGAGGCCACTTTGCCCCTTCAATATGGATGTTGTGCCCAAAATAATTTGTTAGTATACCAAAATTGGGAAAGAGATAGCATGGTTTTAGAAATCTAACCGATGGTTTTTACTACAAGTTATTTGGTATGTCCCGAAAAAGATAAAGATACCTTAAATCATTTGTCGTTCCCCTAATAAGATAGTTGACGACTGAATCTTCTTCTTTCGTTAATTTCGTTGTATTAACGGAGGGTTGTGCAACATAAGGAGATTGGATAGATTGACTCGGCTTCACATTTCTTCGACTTTTCTCTTTGTCGAATTAGTCGAGATCGTTTCCGCTTCCTGCTTTCGCTTATAGGACGCTGAACCATCTATGATTTTTGATGTCTCCCCCACCTCCTCTTCCTCCTCAATCTGATCCCCCGTCTCCTTAATCTGATCCCCCTCTTCCTCCTCAAAATGATGCAGTTCAAAATTTCCAGTAAATTGTGGCGAATGACCTTCATATTGTACAGGTTCTGGCCGTGGACCATGTTGAGGGCTTCCACCAACAAGGCTTCTAGCAACAGGCTCGCCCATAATAGCATCCATTTCATGCAAGCTTTTTAAGTTAGTAAAAAAATGACGCATGAACTCTTTGTACATGTCAATGCAGATTTGAAATGGTAGAAGATAAAGCAAAATATGTGCTTATGTGAAAACTAATATAGGCAATATAAAAGACCCATGAATCTATGAAATATGGAAACTAAGCCAATACCATCACCTGATTTCTCAAATTATGGGGAGGAAACTAAGAAAAAACGGAATCCTCAACTGACTTGTCCTCTGGCTCTTTGGTAATTCACACATCCATCAATTTCTTCGTCCATAAGGCAATCGCTTGAGGTTCCTTCCCAATTTCAACATCCAATGGATTTAGGTTGAAATATATGACCTACAAAACAAATAAGTCTTAATTTTTAACTTCCTACATAAATCATAATATTGTTATTAAAAGTGTTAAATACAATGATAGAAAAATTAAGTAAACATACCATCAAAATGAACAAACTACCACCAACTCCTTCCACCTTCAGTCCACGACCTTTGGTTTCCCTAACCTTATAATTTCGAATCTCGTTGACCAACCAATCCAAGACAAAGGCAGGCCACTCATAAGTCTTTAAAGTTTCAATGTCGTCGGCAACCACCCCCGGGAACAATCTATTCCCAACGACTTCCTTTGTTGTGGGGCACAAAAAGCATCCCAAAGTAAATAGCATGCAAGCCCTATAAAACCTCCCACCAGTCCACCCTTCCCGAATCACATTTTGCAATTTGAAGATTTCAATACCCTTAAAACCTCTGTTAAAGTCCACTTCAATTTTTTGTCTGTGTGATTCAAGGCATTTAGTGGGCACGGGTGTGTCCCCAATCGACATTCCCAAAACTCTCGCAACATCTTCTTCAGTAATTGGGACAACTACGCCCCTCCTCAATTCTATGCTGCAAGTTTTAGGATTAAAATATTGCACCAACTACATAGCAAAGGCTCTATGCAGATGAGCACACTTGACATCAACTACTGTATGGAATGGATTAATTGTTTTGATTGCCTCAAGTTGGTCATCAATCAATGTACGAATCAAAGTAACGAATTTTCTAGGGGAACACCTCGTCTTTATAAAAAAATACAAGTATAAACAAACGAAAAATTATATTAGCATATCACAAAAGGTAGCAAACATAGCAGGTATTGGATGGTCATTTTGTTAGTATGCAACGTTTACATGTTAAAACAATCATGGGATTTGTGATAATGAATTTAGTAGTGTGTTACAGTGGGGGTTACAATGGGGCTAAACTCAAATTCGATAAGACCGCAATAAAAAATTATACATATTCAAAGGCATAACTAGCTATACATGGACAGAAATGCACAGAAAGGTGAAATCCCATGATTAAGCATTTGAACTCCTAACTACGCTACAAAGCATCGTTAGTTACTGACACATGCATCAGCCGCCCACATGTTTTTACTGTGGCATTTGCTAACAACCCATTTCATTGACATACCGGCACTTTCTTCTTCTTTTTACTCTCCCCTTTACTCTTCTTCTTCTTTGGATGGGGCGGACAATTGTCGGCCTCTTCTTCGCTCTATTCCTCATCATTCACCTCCTCCTCATCATTCTCTTCCTCATTACTTGACCCCTCATAGGTTTTGTCGTAGTATTTTTGCAAGTATCCCTCATGCCATCATTCCGATATGGTTGCCATCACCTACATAGGAAATGAATATCATGGACAACATTAAAAATTGGTACTGATAAAATAAATACAATTTCTTTCCATCCCTCAATCCTAACCTCTGTTTGTTTTTTTATATTGTCTTCTTTAAATATTTTCTTTAAACCTTCAGTAAAATCCTTCCTGCATTTAACCAAGGATTGGGTGTTCAATAGGTATGGTCAATAGGTAAGGGAGATAACACATGACATCAAATATAATCTATTAAAACTCACACATAAAGAGCGAAACCACTTGGTTTCCATTGGGATTTTTGTGAACTACTTCCCTCATGAACTATTGCAGCCTTCTTGACCTTCACTTTGATAGGTGGTACTAGTGATTTCCTAGCTTGACCCTTTGAACGTGCCATCATAGAGATAACTGCACATGAAACCAGGAAGTTTATGCATAAAACCATAATAAGCAATCTGTGAAGCAGAAATCTTCGAAATATGTTTCAGATCATCTTAGTTTCCTAGGGCCGGCCAAAACTATTTCAGACTTAGCCAAATTGCATTACATTGTTAATGGATGAAGATAGGAAACTGCCATGTTTAAAAAGACTCCCGGTGAGACCCATGCACATAGAGAAGCAAGAACATAAAATGAAAGAAGTTGCACACATACAACAACAAGTAAACTAGTTGTTTTTGGGAACTGTAAGTAGTTACATGTCCAAATTGTATTGGGACAGTTACATGATAATTTCCCTAATTCTTAAGTCATCACGTGATTTGTCTCGCCAAAATCAAGAAGAAAACCTATAGGCATCGTACAAACTTGATAAAATTCCGAAACTCTTTAGTTTTTCTAGCAAGATTGCTTGACATGTGATGTCAATTCATATCAGTATAGTTTCACAATATGACGATTCAAACTTGAACGAGCAAAATGAAGTCTATGCATTGTTATGCAGCAAATATAAGACCAGTAACGAACATTATAGCACTAAGAACGTCAATTGACATTCAAACTTGAATGCAGTTCCCAAGTATGACAGCATATATAAGACCACTACAAAGTCGTAGTGAATCTATGATTTCGAATCACAATAAAATGGATAGAGCAATTACAAGCGATTTAGCAGTTGTAAGGCTCATGGGTTATGACATGTGTTAATGCCAATACTAGGAACAAATTGTATTTGTGTGAGATGACAGGTGATTGTCCCCATTATAAATTTAAAATGCAGGAGTGTCACAATAGTAGAATGTGCAAATAAAAGAAAGAATACTCACCTTCAAATAGAGCTCTGAATTTGGAAGTACGACGGGTAATTTGTTTTCAACAAGAACCAGTATTGTTGTAACTCCAATTTCCACCACTTGACCTTTTGTTCCGGATCTAATCTGCACAAGTAGTTATTTTTCACCAGTTTCGACCATAACTAAGGAAAGGAAACAACAAGAACATGAGTTAAATAACCCTCGCACTATGAAAAAATCTCCCATTAAAGAACTTGAAGTCAACAAATATCTTTTCAGGACTGGACCAAGACGTTATTTTCCATTTTAATCATCACTATCATTGTATTCAAAGCGAACTCCCAATATGAACATAGAAATAAACCTAAAAAACAAAGTCACGAATAACTGCCAAATCTTTACAAAACAAAGGAATGCAAAGAGGTTCAAGGAGAACTCTCAATCAACATGAATATAGAAACAAACCAAAAAATAAATAAATGGTCACATAGCTGCATAATATAGTGGTTGGAAACCTGGCGCCCTCTAGGTACATTACATAATAAGTTCGGTGAGAGAATTGTGTACAATTTAGGGGGAAGCCTCAAGGCCAAGGTTAAAACAAGAAACAACAAAAACTAATTAACACATCAACTGGTTATTAGAGATTGAATATGTAATTGACAAGTAATTGCTAAAAACTGCAGTTAAAAGGCATGAAACTTGCTAAGAAGGAAGAATTGAAACAAATGTCATTACAAGAAAGAACTATTTCATATACTTCTAGCCTAAATGCCAAATTAAACATTACACAGACACTCTCAATCTAGTGCTGTTCTTTTAATGAACTCTAACTAAATCTTCCTTTGTTTGTCATGTTCTGTAGTCTAGGTAGAAAGGAAATAAGACCCATAGCATCTGAAATCCAAATTACCTGTAAGCCAGCAATTTTGAGGGGTACTTATGTGTCCAAGAAATGGTAAACCTGATCATCTAACAGGGGAAACGCAATAAAGTGATTAAAGGGACCAATTAGACTGAAGCATGAGGGAAGGTTTCAACTTGAAAATGGTCCCAAATAATAGTAAGTACGTGAGATAAAATTGAAGTTGTGTAGGTCAAGAACCTTTTACCTTGGACGAGAATGGAAGTCGAGGAATTACCTCTTTACTTTCAACAAATCAGTTCTGCCACAAGCCCACTGAATACCGATCGAGGAAGATGGCTGCTTTATCGTCGTCAGTTGGCAACAAAGAGAGGAGGAATCAACGGAGCAACGAGATGGAGGGAGAGAGCAACACAGAGAGAGAGAGAGAGAGAGAGAGAGAGAGAGAGAGAGAGAGAGAGAGAGAGAGAGAGAGAGCGAGGGGTTTCTCTGCTCGTCGGAGAGGAGGAAAGAGGGAGTAACGCACTAACAGAGAGCGAGGCGCTAGGGTTTCAGAGTGATTTGGGTGGGAGGGTTTCACGTGTTTTGGGGAGGGCATATAGCAAGGGGAACGACGTCATGTGTAGGAGAAGGGGTATTTGTGTTCATGTCTGTTTTGAATTCCATGTATTGGGAAATAATTTTCTCCTTCCCATACATTTTGAATTCGTAAAAACTACTCCATGACCTGGGCATTATTTGCCTCTTTCTCCACTATTATGCAATATCCCTAAGATCCATGAGCTTGACCTCATGGTAGATTTGTTGTCAGCTTTTTCATGTGGCTGGACCTCACAAAGTGTTTTTTTTTTTGCCATGGGTTACTATATATATATATATATATAACTTGTTAATTTCTGTTCAGAACATTTCAAGACTTGTGTTTATTTGCTTGGTACAGGAGTGTGGCATAACGGCATGAACATAACAATTAGTCACATCGCATCGAATCTTTAGACTCACTCATCAGGAAAAAGAAAAGACAACCCTCTAATTTTGCATCGGACGATCAACTACTTTTGTATAACCAAAGAAAGAAAAGACTAATTTCCCCTGAATACCTTCTTCGATCCCCATCCTCTAGCTGCAATTGATCATAGCAGAACTCATTGTCACGAACTACCATAATTAATTCGCTAGACAACCAGGCTGCAGCTTTGTACTAAAGAAGGAATTTAAAAGGTCCAATTAATTTACGCACAAAAACAACTTCTACTTAATTGACAGTACAGAGTCTGTTCAAAAAAATTGACAGTACCGAGCCATGCACGGTTAAGACTTGAGAGTTTAATTAGTTAAGCACAGCCCACTCACTAGCTGAGTCAGCGCACAATAGAGAGGTTGTTAACGCACTTGGATTCTGTTACAACAGATTTTGTGAAGTGGAGCGTGGTTGAGACAGTTACGACTTAAGAGAGAGAGAGAGAGAGAGAGAGAGAGAGAGATCTCGGCTTGCAAGGCAGCTTCTAACTCTAAATGCACCCCATTTTGATCTCACTACACATGGCTACTACTAGCTCTATCTCACATGCATTCAGAACCGTGCCATAAGAAGCTGGGGGGTACCGAGGATAAAAGCTGGTGTGCGTACTAGTAGAATCTTCCCACTTTCTAATTAAGTCTGACGAGTCCAGAAGTGCCGAAAATAACCCGACTCGACCTCTATAAAACCGACCCCCGCCATTTCAAACCATTTCCAGGCGCCAATATTTCTACTCTCCCTCTCTCTCTCTCTCTCTCAATATTTGACCCTCCTAGCTGTATCTCATCCATGGCGGACGATAAGATAACTCGTTCAAAACTCTCTGAGAAAGATCATCGCAAAGACACTGAAGATGAAGAAGTTGGCACCAATATCTCTGGACCGAAGCCTAAAGTCACAAGCAAAGAGAAATCAAAGGCCACAACTCAAGCACAGAACACAAAAGAAGAAGAAGAAGCTACAAAGAAGAAACTGAACAGACTACAGATCGGAGTCGGTGATACCAAAGGACTCGAACGCAAGACAAGATCGGTTCGCGGAAAAGAAATCGCCTGCTCGAGCGGAGGAGAAATCAAATACGCGAGCAGGACACAGAGCGAAACTGAGATGCCGGTGAAAACTGATGACAAATTCGAGTTGGTGAAGGCAGAAGCTGAGAGTTTCACTGATGGCGACTACGTGAGTCTTGATTTGACGAAGAGTGATGATTCTAATCGGTCTGTTGAAGAGTTCACAATAAAAATCCATGGATCGCCTGGGGTTATAGTGGAAGATTATTTGAAGCTTGTGTCGGTTACGTCTGACGACGCCGGTTCCGGGACGCCGGAGACTGGAGAAGTATTCAGTCCAGAGACTGAAGACGAGTTGAAGCTGAGCGAATCTGGCAGCAGCATTTACCTAGACGCTCACACGACATTCGAAGGGCTTGAGAAGAAGAGTGGATTTGACCTACAAATCCACACAAACATAGAAGGGCTCAAGGAAAAATTGTACGGAGTTTCTCATCGTGCTAAAAAAGGAAAAGCAAAATTAGAGAGAGAAGGAAAGGAATCAGATGATGATGATCTGGAGGTTGAGACTAACATTGAAGGACTGGCGGAAGCGATGTGCGAATTGTGTCGTCAAGTTACGAAAGGAACCAAAGGCAAGTTGAAGAGGGTCATGAAAAACAGGGAGGAATATTCATCAGATGCTGAGGAATTGGAATTGGATAGGGAATGTGAGATGCTACTGAAGACGCCGCTGCGTCTGATGCTTGAACTCAATACCGAGATTCGTGGACTGGTGGAGGAACTGGATGTGTTGTTGATGTTGAAGGAGGACGACGAGGCCAGGCCAAAACTGCGAGCGCTGAGGGATGAGCTTGAGGTTCTGAAAGAGAGTAACTACGTGAAGGAAGTGGAGCTGATTAGTATGGTGAAGGAATTGATTGATGAGGACGCAGAGGGATTGGTGATCGATGCAATGGTGCAAAGTGAAGTTGATCCAATCGTGGAGAAAGCCGAAGAGAAAATTGCTCGAGTGAAATCGGAGATGAAAGAAGTTGAGGAGATGGATCGAAACAAGTCTTCGGATGCTGCAGAGAATTGACTGTTGAGTTTCTACTGAATTGGAAGTGAGAGGTTTCTTCGATCTGTTGGCATTGCTCTGTTTCTGTTGGTGTTTCCTTGTTGATAACCAAAAAGACTAGTCCTATTAGTTAGATGTTGAAATCCAATCACCATGACTGTAAATAAATAAGAAATTGATTGGAAGTTTTTCTTCTAAGTCGCTGGAGCACTTCTTGATTTGTTGGTAACATCTGAATCATTTTTCAAATAAGTTGCAACAGTGAAATTCAGTATTCAAAAATTCTACTCGTTTTTTTAATCAACGATCAAGCAATTTCATTTCAACATTGGAAGGCAAAAGATTTCTACAGGAATGAACCAAAACTAGCGAATCTAAGACATGAGCTACTGCGTAATAGGTTCAAGGACACACTGCCGGAGCAAATTAACCAATACCAAGGTGTCAGTGATTCTCCACATACCATATGTTTTCAATAATAGTTAACTCAGAATTGCTGTATGTGTGCATGCATGGTAGTCCCACTGACTGAATGCTGAATATATAACAGAAATACAAACTTCATGAGATCTAGTGATGAAAGCCACATAGGAACATGGTGGGACTGACATAGAGCATGGATACTTTTAACTCATTTTGACGTTTTTTTTTTTTTTTTTTTAAATTTTGTTATGCTCCTTGTTAACGTTGTAAATCATAAGGAACAAGTGTTGATAGCTACTGCTTAGATCAATTTCAGTTAGACGAAGAGCAAAATTGAGGTTACTTTTGATAATTTTTGTAGGCGAATGTGTTCCACTAATTAAAATAAGTACTCCCTCCGTCCCTTTTTAAGTGTCCTGCTTCATAACTCCAACTTATTAAAAAGACATCATCATTATACCTTTTACATCAAATTTTTCCTCCATTTTTCCTACGTATCCATCATCATTACATTTTTACTCACTAACTTTTCAAAATGGAATCTACTTTTAGGGGCAAAATGAAAAATTCACTAACTTTTACCCACTAACTTTACAAAATGGACACTTATTAAGGGACAACCCAAAATGGAATACTGGACTATAAAATAGGGACGGAGAGAGTACTTATTTTTATAGATTAAAGATAATGTATTGAGAGAATGACCTATCTCATAAAGTGAAAAATAAATAGTTATAAAAAATAAGAACCATGGAAAAACAGGGAGTCAATGATTTGATGCACTAATTTGGTTTGTAAAATCATGTCAATGGATAAGTGGATTAGTTTTATATTTGCGCTAAAGGTATTTTTTATGGTTGATAATTGGACCCAAGTGCAAGTTTTTTGTCCTTATTTTCCACGATTTTTTAGGGATTAGTCTTCCTTTCATCTATGACAATAACCGTATCCGCATTTAGGCTCCGTTCGGTTGTTGAAAATGTTGTGTGAGAAATTAGTTTCCGAAAAAAGTGAAGTGAGGTGAAATACAAAAATACAAAATTTATTTTCCAGCGTGTGTTCTCTTGACAAAAAATCTTGCAGGAAAATAAGAATCCCTTCCTTTCATAAAGACCTATTTTGCAGAAAAGTGTTTTCCAGTGGGAAAGTTAAAGCTGTGGGTAACTTTCCTTGTAACCGAACACAAAAGTTACAGAAACTTGATTTCCCCATCATTTCTCATCCTTTTCGTGCAACTGAACGAGGTCTTAGTGAAACATATTGCGAGTTTCCCTTAAAGGATCAAAATCGATCAGTTTGTAAGAAATGATTTGTTCGGAGATCACGCAAAAACGGATATTGGTGAATTTTTTAAACAAAATTTTACGTTTTCGATCATTGAAGGAAGGCCCATAATATACCTCACAGATGCGTGTCAGGTTACCCTGATCAATAATGAATGTGAACGATGATGAAACAGCTCAATGCGATTATACGCAAATGGATAGAAAGCGACCAAACAAAATGTTTTTAAGAACCGTAAACTGTGCATATGTGAGTTGAGAGATTGCAACTTTTAACCATCTTACTACTACAACAAAGAATATAACACAAGCAAAATGAAAACTGGCTCCCAGAAAAATCAACTCGAAAGCAGTATGCAAAATGATCAAAACTTCATTTGGATTCCAAGATTACAAAAAGCCTTCGGTTTAACATCGAGATTGGTTGTACATGACGAACTTCTGCACGTTACTCGTCAGGGGAAAGAAATACTCAAGACGGGTCTACATCTTTCCATTACCCAAGTCCTTAAGGCTGTGCAGATGGAGGATGTGCGGAGACATTTGTTGAGAGAAAAGAAAATGTCAAGGGAACGTACGGTCATTGTGCAAAGAGAGATCCCACCTTTTTTTTTTTTCCCATCCACAGTGCAAATCGCAGATCAATCAACACAACCTGAAGTTCCACTAGCTTCACCAGCCCCATCCTGCTCCTTCATGCAATGCTTCTGCATCAAGGAAACCAAAGAGGACGTCATGCCTAATTCAGAGGATCTATAATTCTAGAGAGCAATCAAAGTAGTGCAAAGATTATACTAGAAGAATAGCTTCGCAGCTTCTAAGAAACAGGTCTTCCAGTTCATACGGAATTTAGGAAAAGGAGGGGGAGAAGAGAAGAAGCTTGTTGAAAGGAGTATAATGTGACAAGGATTTTGGTATTAGGTTATTGCCATACAGCCTAGGGCCACATAGTCATGGAGTCCACTTCATTCATTATCTCAAGCAAGCCGATGAAAAACTATTATTGGGGAATGGTTTTTTACCAACGAGATGGATGCACTTAGAATTTTCAATTGTCTGCATCAAACTTGTGTGACGAAACTATGCTTCGAAAGACAATGGATAAGCTTATAAATTGTATTTACCATGAACTGCAGATGCATGATCAATAGTTCAATACCACTACGACTACTTCAGAATTTTCTAGTAAAAACTGCATATCATAGTTCTGCAAAATAGACACTACTCACGAAACAAGAAATTGTCAAACGCATCTAGTTTTTCTGTTAACTAGCTCTACCAACAGCGATAATATGCAAAAAAAAAAAAACATCTTGCCTTTTTCAACTACAGTGAAAAAAAGAACACTCCAAAATTCCTTCTCCCCTTGTTCTGAATAGTATTTGTCATTTTATGGAGAAAAGGCTAGAAATGAAACGAAAAGAAAAGGTGACATGCAAATAGAAGAAGAATGAGCAACTTAATATTTTGCATCGAAGCCTTACTACCCCTTTTGTTGTCAAGTAAAAATCATCACGAGTTAAATAACTACCTTAGCTACCGAGTGTGCTCATAACGACTGTTTTCCCCCAAATAGGTGCCAGCCCAGTAAACCTCTTACCATCACTTCTCATGAACTCCAACACAATCACAATATTATGTGTGTAAACAATACAATTTAAGAGAAGTGGTGAACAGAATTTGAGCAGATGGCAAGCAATAAGAAGAAAAGAAAATCAACAGTAATAATCATATACTAACCGCTTAATAAATTCTCCAGTCTTAAACTAAACATTAGCATAACTCATTCCAGTTACGGATATAGATGCATGTCGAGTTTGGAATCTGTAATAGCTTTCCCACCTGAAATTATCTATTGGAGCCTCCTGTAAACACCTCGAACAGTCCGCAGCAACTTATCCAGGAAGTTGTTTGCACAGATCGTGGAGCTGAAGCTACTGAAGGCTGCAAATAAGTTGCACCAAAACTGTTATGGAAACAAATAATGGCAATTCTGTCTTTTGTTGAGTGCTTACTCAAGCAAATAAATGGCAACCCAAGTTAAGCAACAAGATGGAAATAGGTGTAACCTGGCTATCACTGCATTCAGACATAACAGCATCTTTTGTATGTTCTGCTGTAGAGTCTACCTTCTCCTCATTAAGTTGTGATCCCACATCCATCACAACTGGTGAAATCCCTGAATCCTCATTTTGTCCATTTTCCATCAACCCCAATTGAAACTGGTTAGACCTCACAGCATTCTCCGCTGTCAATTCATTTACATTAATCCCCCCTTCAGATACATGTTCCCTTTCATCAACAGGGACAGTTCCCGCAACCGAGTTATAAGCCTCGGTATTCAAAGCACCATCTTTAACTTGAGGTAATCCAGGAAGATCAACTGGCTTGACTGAATGTACAGTATGAAGACCACAAGCGTCTCCTTTTGGCTCTTTCACAACCAAGTCGTTGATTACTGGAAAACCATCACCAGCTTGATTAAGTTCAAGAAAGTCATCTCTTGCGGTCAGTTTAGGATCATCCACTTTTGGCTCCCCTGACTCCTTTACTGTCCCATTCTTCTCAACATAATGAGGTTTTTCATCCGAACTCTTGTTGCTACCACTGCTGTTAGAGCACCCACTAACTCCACGTGATTCTTTCACAGACTCAACATAGTCAATACCAGCATTCTCGTTGTCAGAATCATCATCGGGTTTCAAGTCCCAGTCAATTTGAATAACATTGCTCTCGTCCATTACCATTTTCTGTGTACTCTCTTCCTTGCTGTCAATTTCTAACATAGGTACGCTCTCAGGGACAATTGACCTAACAGTTGCATTGTCTTCCCTCTGCTCAATTTCTTCCTCCTCCTCTCCCTCAGTAGATGGATTCTGGTGGTTATGGTGGTCCTCTGATGTACGAAGGCTAACTTCTCCGCTCTCTTTGTCGTCTTGCATGTTCAGATCATCATCTCCTACCATAGTTTGATTCAATCATTTGAATTAAGGACCACATTGAGCAAAAGAAGAGGTGTCAAAATATACAAACAAGGTAATCAACTAGGAACTAGAAAGATAGTGTACTAGTGGGAGAAAGATTGGTGTTTTTACTCTCCTTGATGGGGCAGTGCCACAAGTTCATAAGCCTGGTACATGTAAATCATGGTACTCACACAGAAGAAGTCTATATTCGAGAATAAATTAACCAAAGACAGGGAAAACATAACATGTTTACGACTTTATTCAATTTTTGTGTATTGTTGGTTCTAACCAAAGTCTATACACCTGTTTTTGGACCATCTTCCGTTTTCAGCTTTGGGTTATTAGACTTCATATAGTAACCTAATGAATCCATTACGGTAGAAATGAAAACATCAGTGTCCTAAAAGTCGGCCTCCTAGTCCCCGCCTAGGTGCTTGGCGATGGTCCAAGGGCTAGATTAGGTAGCTGAGTAGTCGGCGTATAGTCCCCGCCTAGGCGCTTGGCGGACGATTAGTCGGCACATAGGTGCTAGGCACCCCTTTTCCGCCCGACTAGTACCTAGCGATTTTTAGAACATTGGAAAAGATACGGTCTCAGTCAGAGAAAAGAATATATCAACTAGCACATTTTGGACAAATCCAATAAAAAACAAGATATATAATGTAATCCAACAGTCAGTACCATAAACAACAAGATGCATAGATTTTGTGCACATACAGGGGCATCTCTGGTGGCTACTCAAATCTTGACTTGAACTTGAATTTGACTAGAAAAACTTACTAATTCCTCTCAACTCCTTCTAAGGTTCAAAAGGATGTATTTCATCATTTTTGTTTACTGAAATCGATGAAGACTCTTTTCCTTAACTCAATTTTCTGCAAGTAACTTTGAGGCTTTCACATTTAATACAGATAATAGAGAATTCACCCTAAATTCAGATTTATCTTGAGATCAGATGAAGCTTTTACCCATATTAAAAAAAACTCTACCCAAAATGTCAAGAACTGACCCACGAATCCATATAGCATAGAAGACATGGAAGGACTACTAGGAAGACTAAATCAAGCCAACCAAGTGAAATTAATCTAGTACCCACCAAACGAAATTGCACAGAGAGATCAATTATGAATAAAAGAGAAGAGTGGTCAAAGTTCTAACAATTGGGTAGTAGTGGATTGGTTGACAAAAAGAAGAGAACAAAGAGTACCATGAGAGTCGATTGCAGAGTTGCTGTTGGCCCCATTACCCTTTTTCTTCTTGGCGTTTTTTCTCTTCTTTGCACCTGATGGCATGATTGGCTATGGAGGTGAGGGCAAATGAGGTCTGCAGATCACGGGCTCTCTCTCTCTCTCTCGCTCTCTCTCTCTCTCTCCAGTGAACTGTGGAACCTTGACCCTTTGTCTTCCTCTCTTCCCCTCGAGAAATTTCTGTGCGTCTGTCATTTTGTAGTCCAAGGCTTGGCCACCACACAAAAAAGAAAGAAAAGAAAAGGTTGGGGCTTGGAAGGTACCGCTGATCGGAATCGAATGGTCAACTTTTTAACTGGTCAAATAGTAGTTGTAAAAATGGTGCGGATCTCTCCGGTCCAAGTTTTAGTCGAGTGAAAATCGTTTTAATCCGGATCGCATATTGAAAAATTCAATAGTTCAGATGTGCTCAATTCTCCGTGCATATAGTTTCTGAACAGATCCGAATCACTAATTGCAGTATTAAATGATCAAGATTTCGACTATCCGCTCCGGTTCAAAACTTGGATTAAAGAGGATCCCTTTCTAAAAATAAAAATTAATTTTCCCTCCTTCAAGGCTTTTGTTTTCTTTTAATTTTTTGTTTTGTTTTGTTATGAGTAGCATTAGTGAATTAACAAGTTAAATTATAGGCAGTGATATTCACACTCCTTTTTTCATAACCATAATTTTTTACTTTTTTGTTGGATTTTTGTGATGTGAATTAACAATATTGTACTTCAAAATGTGAAAGAGTATGCGTAGGAATGTTATTAATCTTATAAATTCACGTCACAATAGGATAAAAAAAAACGAGTGCGATTAAAAAATCACGTGGAAGAAACTCCATCCTTTCACAAGGGAATTTCAAATTTCAGAAGTCCTCTTCTCTCTCTTCGACACCCAACATCATAGAAAAATTTCAATTTCAGAATACTTTTGCTCTCTCTCACATGTTTGGATTACTACAAAACACGCACAGTTGTCTCCCCATACCCCCCCTTCACACACACGCATGATCTAGATGATCCAGTATTTTACATTTATATGCTGGCCTCGGTAAGATTTCACTCGGTTCTTCTGTCTCTCTCTCTCTCTCTCTCCCCTTCTTTCTTTTCGACCCCTCTTCCTCTGTACTTTGTTCGATCTCCATTCTATTGTCTTCTCGTCGCTTCCTCTTCTTGGCCGTGTTCCTAGTTCGAGGGATCTTCTGGCCGGGTTTGTTCTTGGGCTCGTGTTTATGCTTAACGGCGAGGCACATCCGGTGGACTGGAGCGGCTTGACCGACAAGCCTCCTGCCGGTATCTTCTATTGGGTTGTTCAGTTATCGCCTAATGGCTATGGTTGAGTACTTGCGGCTGTTGTTTGGGGTTCCCACTATCGGATCGTCTCTTTTTAGTGGTGGTGGCTTTTGGTGCTTGGTGGTCGACTGAATGGAGTACGTGGTCGGCGGTGTGGTGGTGGCCAGTTTGAGGTGGTGGCAGCGTGACACGAAAGGCTATCTGTGAAATTGTACAGTAATTAGGGTTAGAGTTTTAGATTTTCTTTGAGCTGTGCTACAATGTGTTATCTGGGTTAGAGTTTTGGATTTTCTTTGATCAATTAGACTTTAGTAGATTGGTTTTCTCTTTCTCTTTTTTATTTGTTACTACTTTTTTTTTTTTAAACATCTTTTTTCACTTATTGAACTTGCACATGCAATTTTATGTAATTTTAATAATAGGAGTGGGATTGCATTAGCCAGAATACTCTATGATGATGGCATTGATGGGAGCAGTGCTGGTAGTACTGTTTGGTTGGTTAGGATTGTTAGTAATATATTTTCTCCAAGTAATGCCTTGAGGAAATGACAATACGCTAGCTAGTAACGGTTGGTAGGCATACAAAAGATTTTGTACATATTATTGGATTATCTTTCTTTATCGAACCTATCCATTGTTGAAACAATGAAAGACCTTCTGAAAGGGGAAGAGATCTCTCCAGCATGCACCAAAAATCCTTAACTTACTGCAAACAAACACAAACTCGATAATATACTTACTACTATTAGATGAGAAAAACTTTTTTACGGAGCTTTCCGTGAATAGTGGTTCGCGCGAAGAGTTTTTTTAAAATCCGGACTATCTAATGCCGAAATGAACGGCTGAGATCGTGAAGCTCCGCAAATTGCTTATTCACGGCTCCGCCATGAATAAGCCAATCTCCTATTAGATTTGGAAAAGCTTATACGGTATTGGTAAGACACACGGTAAAACAAGAATATGGAAATTTTCCATATCCATTCTTTTGTGATAAATTTCTTTGGGAAGTAAAATTCCGTTTGGAATCCTTCTAGACTTTTCGTTTTGGTTTATGTGGTAAATGTTACCATAGAGGTAAATGGTATAAATCTTTATTCATATTTTTGGTGTTTTAAGCAATTGAGATTCTGAGATAAAGCAAGTTTACACTTGTACCAAAAGCCATGCCAATTGCCAAAGTCAAAATTTGGCATCAAGGATAGCATGCTGCAAAATACAATTCAAGGGGTGGGTCTGGTGGTCAAGACCTAGACCTGAGAGTTTACTCTCTCCGTCTCAAGTTCGAAACTTTTCAGATATTATTAACTATTTTGAGGCCAGTCCATATGGAGTTTTTTTTCTGACTTTAATTGGGTCCACTATTAGGAAAGGATTAATCACACAGAATTTGTTAGGGTGCGTGGCTAGAACGCTTGAGTTATAAAAAAGAGAATGGCAAAACCCTTTTCACCCCAAATTCAGTGCCCAAATTTGATAATGGCATTCCAGGTGCCAAATTTGGCAACTTATTGAGTACCAACCTCTACTTGCCAATTATTATGTACACACAATAAACCCCAAGCTGTTGGCCGAATAGGAGCATATATAGCAACAAGAATAGGATTTACATCCTCCAACTCACAGATTAGCATATATAGCAACAATAAGAGCATCTCCAATCCACCCAAAATAGAGGATGGATGTGACACATTGAGGGAAAATTTTATAATTTATTCTCTTTTTTCTCACTTTTTGTAGTTTTTTGGAGAATTTTTGAGGGACCCACCGTCCTTTTTAGAGTTTGGTCCTCCAAAAGTAAATTTGGTCCTCTAAAAATGGAGGACCAAAAGTAAATTTGGAGTATAAAATTCCTCCAAACTCTAAAAAGGACGATGGGTCCCTCAAAGATTCTCTCAAAAAATACAAAAAGTGAAGAAAAAATGGAATAAATTATAAAATCTCCTCTCAATGTGTTACATCCATCCTCTATTTTGGAGGAAATGGAGATGGATTGGAGATGCTCTAATAGGATTTGTGTCCTCCAACTCGCAGATTAGACTCCCATCGATGTTAGTGAAAACCCTTGAGGTTCTTGGTTAATATTTATTATCCTTTAGGTCCTCGGGGTTGAGTGAATTGTTCGGTTGTCTAATTTCAAGATCAAGATTACTCGATGTGCGTGTAAACTCACTCAGACACTTAGTTACAAAAGTCATTACACATATTGATATGATGGAACAACTCACATGTTGCTTCTCAGCATCATCTTGCTAACTTGTATACTCAGCCAACTCATTCTTTGAAGGAATGATTTTTGATGCGTTTACATTAATCATGATTGGACGTGATTTTGCTTAATTGATGTGTTTGGTAAAATGAATTTATAAATGAGAAAAAAACTGAAATGGTACCTGTAATTAAGTGTTTGTATTAACTTGGTCCATGCAGTTTTAATTAGCTCAATTTACACTTTGTACTTTTCATTTTGTTTTAACTTGGTCTAATTACTAATTGTCGTTAGCCTTTTTAACACCAAACGCGAATGGGTCCCTTTTCTGGGGTTAAAACAATAATTCTCCCATTCCCTTCTTGCCTTAATATACTTCTAAACCAAAATACAGCTCATTCTTCTATTCCTAATGTTATCATTGGTATTAAGTTTGGATTTTGGTAGTGAGCAAAATTTGGTTATAGTTTTCTACAAAAAAAAAAAAAAAAAAAGTTGCCCTCCAATTCAGTATTTTCATGATCTGCCATGAGACAACATAACCACTGGTATAAATACTAAGATTCCTTATTTTCTGCATAGTACTTTGAACTTATGCTCTGTTTGTTTGGATGAAACCTATTTTCCGGTGTTTGATTGCGTAAAAAATAAGGAAAATATTTTACATGTAAAACATTTCCATCAATTGGATGAAAATAACTTACCTTTAAATCTTCCGTAATTTATTTTCCGAAATGAACTCGATGCCTTCTACTGCAATTTTCACTGCTCAATTTTCTCGATCATCAGTGCTGACCAACGTTCAATTCCAATAATCTCATATCTCTCCACCATTTAAGCTCCCTCCCTCCCTCTCTACACTATTTTGTTGATTTCTGAAAATATTTTCAAGTGCCAACCAAACACCGAAAAATAAAAATTTGAAATTTGTTTTCTGAAAAAATATTTTACATTGGAAAATATTTTACATCGAAACAAACGGAGCCTTAACTTAAATCTGAATGTTAAAATGGCTAACAACAGTTAGTAATTAGACCAAGTTGGAACAAAATGGAAAGTACTGAATGTAAATCGAGCCAATTAAAATTGTAGGGACCAAATTGACACAAACACTTAACTATAGGGACAATTTCGATTTTTTTTTTCCCTTTATAAAACCAAAAAAAAAAACGTAACATTAAAACACGGATCAAATTGATCAGGAAATTACAAGAGCAGTTTTTGAATTGGATTGCAAGGAGATCATTGACTGCCTTTCGAAGAAGGATTACCAGAGCACATCAAGCATTGGGTAACCCAAAGGGAGTGGAGCTTCTCATGGGTCCATAGAGAGCAGAACCGAGTTGCTCACTGGCTTGCTTCTCAGAGCTTAGCTAGGAATTTTGTTTATTCTCCAGGTTGTATTCTACCTGAAATGGAGAACCCCCTTGCAAAGGATAGGCCTCCTTAGTATCGCTGTTTTTCCTTCCTTGTATATGTTTGTCATTTCAAAAAAAAAATTGCTTAATTTTCTATAGCTGGTTTTGTGGTACGTCGATTTCATCTTCATCCCAGGATGTATTGTTTAATTTGCCCCCATGCATGTTTGATTCGCCGAATCTAAAACTATATCTCATGCATATATGAACAAATTAACATAATCTTTGTAGATTGGACGTAATCAGTTTCTAATCAAGGTTATCCCCATAACCTTTGTAGATTGGAGGAATCAGATTCTAAGGTTATCCTCTCTCTTTTTGGGTAAAAAAAAATAAGGTTATCCTCTTTAATGCTCTCGCTTTGGGTAAATAAGGTTATCCTCTCTCTCTCTCTCTCTCTCCGTATATATATGTATTGTTGTAGTTAGCATTTGTATAGAGTTTATCTCACCTTCTACACATCTCTTTTGCAGGGCCTATTCTTTCTCCTCCAAATTAAAGCTTGACGATCAGGTGTGTGTATGCACACACAGGAAGCTTCTAATGCGGACCTTCTCATCCAAACAAAGTGTGGACCACCTCATTTCTCCCCTTTTCTGATTGAATTTTGATGATCCGAGCCGTTCAATGTGTTCAGAATGTGATTTTAAGGGTAGTCGCGAGAAATTGGCAAAAAAAATGACCGCAAAGGGCTTGATTTGAGCAGTTTTTATCTGAACCGTTCAATAAAAAATAAAAAACCTGCTTGGATGAAGCCCTTCCCGGTTTTTTTTTTTTGCTGATTTCTCGCGAGTACCCTTAAAATCACGTTCTGAACACATTGAGCGGCTCGGATCATCGGAATTCGATCGGAAAAGACGAGGTCCGCACTTTGCTTAGATGCGAAGGTCTGCATTAGAAGCTTACTATATATATATATATATATATATATATATCCGTTTTGTGTACGTATTTGTATTCCGGCCGGAATAAGCTCCGATGTTGATCTTTTACAGACCGACTTTAATATCTGTTTGATCACAGGTTCTTGCAATTTTGCCTTGTAAGTTTCCATGGTCATTTTTGTTGTCTATGCAAATCGCTTAGGTCACATTGGCCTCATCTTGGCACGGTGTGAGCATGATTTGCGTATCAGTTGTAATTTGTGAATATGTGAACGGACGTTGTCAATAGAAGTTACTTATAGATTAAGGGCGCTAACTGTAGTTTTCTTTTGTCATACGATAGACAAACCTATTAATTGTACGATAATCCCATCCCATCCTAACCGATTAGAATAGATATCAAACCTTTCCTTCGTAGAATTTGAACCTGCTGTAGGCATGTAAAATTCCTAGCCTATCACAAATCGCCACGTGTTGCTAGGGCATACAAATTGGCCAATCAAATGTCGCCAAGTGCCTATAAGTCAAAGTTAAAGTTTCATGAACGGGCTAATCAAGTGATGTCAAGTGTCCATGAGCAAAAGTCAGAGACATGTAAATGGACCAATCAAATGGTGCCATGTGTCAAAATGACACAGTTATTATTTTATCAAGTCCGGCCAATCAAATTAGGCTAATTGGTGAATAATAATTTATCTCTTTATATATAATTACCTTTTCTAAAATAAAAAGAAAGGAAAGGTAATTATCAAATAATTATTATTCATTTTTCAACAAAGGAAATAATTAAAGAGATCAATAAGGAAGGTTAGGGTTGGAGTCTCCATCCAAAATCCTTATAAATAGAGGTGTTCCCTCTCATATTTTTCCCATCTGCACATTGAAGCACAAAAGCTCCAGAGCTCTGAAGATCGAAGCCTTCAAGTCCTTCAGAATTCTTCAAGTGTGCATCCAACAAGAAGGTTCTTCGAATCGATGCCTCAAAGCCTTGAAGAACATTCAATCCAAGTCATCAACTTCTTCATAAATCACGGAGAAGATTCCGCAGTTCGATTCGAGATTAAGCATCAAGCCCTCGTTTCAACAAACCGAAGAGAAGAATCAGAAGACTTTATTTTCTTTGATTAGAAAATACGTCAGAGATTGTAAACCCTAATATCATACATCAATAAAATTGACTATTGTTCAACATTTTTCCGTCTTTTTCGCAGACTCGAAATTTGTGTTCAACATCTGCTACTTGACAATACTCAATACTGCTATACCACCACTCGGCCAACTGCCATTGTTTAGGATCATGATTCATGAGTTAATTTCCTTCTTGCATCTGTTAAAAGGCCTATTAACCCAAATAAATGTGAATATGTGATATCCCCGAGTAATGAACTTGTGCATTTTTTTTTTTGAAAGACAAATCTTCATTAAGAAATTCAAAACGGATCAGAGATACAAGAAATATAGGATCACAATCCAAATCTTCAGTAATGAACTTGTGATATCCCCGTGTAATGAACTTGTGCTTTTGAAACATGCGTGCAGTGGACTAGTAGGGCGATTGTAGAACGGTTGTCTATTTTTTCTTGTGTGGTTGATGGCTACGCAAACCTAATTAATAAGATACAGTTGACCTTTGACTAAAAGTTTCAAGAAACTATTGAGGGCAGGATAAATAAAACATATCATATATCGTTCCTAAATGCACGTAAGTGTGACTCTCTCCATTTTAATTATATATAGTAACATATTATTGCTATCGGAAATACTCCATCAATATTGCATCAATTTACGGGTAACAATTTTCCCATATCCGATGGGTATCCACGTCGTCCCCCTATTATAGAGGCAGGTAATACCTGAATTTTTAACCATTAGGAGCGAGTATGGTAGAATTTAAAATTACCTGCTCAGAAATGGAATAGATATGATTTTGTGACATCCGCCCTGAATACACGGCTCCATACCCAATGATAAATACCCACATGCATGCATGTGTAGTATGTGTACATGCATATACTTGGAGCATCCACAACGTAATAATCAAAATTTGCCACATCAGATTTTGATTATCCATTTAGACATTGTTAAAATTAATAATGTCAAATCTCATATTGTTTATTTTTTGCTCATAATCAAAATGAGTTGGCAACAATACAAATCGAGCGGTCAATTCTTTTCCTTTCAATCTAATGGTCTGTATTGAATAGCATTCTAGTAAAATAAGTGAAAGTGGATAATATTTATTAAAATCTGTAAAGTGATCAATATTGTTAAATGCACAACCATTTGCCAAAGTGGAGAGTGAGTTTCACTTTTCCATGATGTTTGTACTTGTTTGAGAAGATGTAGGGTCTTAATAAATTTGGTTATTAGCAAAATGTTGCTATTTTTGATTAGAGTATTGCTATTGGTACCGACCTCCCCATAGGGAAAATGCACCGACGGCCACTGGACGGCCGTCTCCGGCCACCGGACGGCCGATCCGAGCCGTCCAAAAATTTTAAAAAATAAAACCGAGTGGGTCTACGCAAGAATCAATGGCATCCGAGATGTGTAGGATATTGATCCGAGCACCCCTTTTTCGTGTATATACACGTATATACAAATATACACGAAAAAGGGGTGCTCGGATCAAGTACCCTACACACCTCGGATGCCATTGATTCTCGCGTAGACCCACTCGGTTTTATTTTTAAAATTTTTGGATGGCTCGGATCGGCCGTCCGGTGGCCGGAGACTGCCGTCCGGTGGCCGTCGGTGCATTTTCCCTATGGGGAGGTCGGTATCAATAGAATTTCTGTTTTGATTATTCAAATGCTCAAATTTGATGAGTTGCTAAGTTTAATTATTACAATGTGAATACTTCTTTTGAGCACACATTAATAATTTTAACAACCTTTTGGTTTTGATTATTACATTATAGATGCTCTTAGTTTGTTTTTCTTCCTCATAGCTCCCTTCTTGGATTGTCATGTACTTATTGAGCTTGGTGAGGATCTCACATGGTTGATATGATGTCCCATTATTTAAACTCTTCGGATATTGTACGACAGAATCACTAATTGAGATACTTAAGCTGCTGTTAGTTAGTTAATCAGGTTTTTCCCGACAGGGTCTGGTCAGATATCTCAATGGATTTCATTGAGGGATTACCAGCTTCTCAAGGCCGGACAGTGATTTTTGTGGTAGTAGACAGATTGTCAAAATATGGACATTTCATGGCTCTCTCACACCCATATACAGCCAAAGATGGTGCCAAGGTATTCTTTGATCAAGTGTTTAAGTTGCATGGTCTTCCTTCCACTATTGTGTCAGATAGGGATGCTTCAACTAATTCAGCCGGTCAGAGAGATAGTCGGTCAAATTGTGTATCTGTTTCCTGTTTTTATTTTTTTTTGATCCGCGTTTCTATTTCCTCATTCAACAAAGAATAGAATGAAGATCTGAATTTTCTCTCTCTACTTTACTCTTCTTCATTCAGTTCATACTTTTCTATATGGTATCCAATACCGCTTCATATATATAAAGAAAAGTAAATACATCGATAATACTCACTTTTGAACCATAAAGTTAAATTGGAATTTAAAAAAAAAAAAACCAATGTCAAAATTGATGGAAATATTTTGAAAAATTTGTGTACTAAAATCTTTATTATTTTTGTTCAAAAAAAATAGCACAAGCACAACAGTCTAATTGATGGAAAAACTTTGAGAAAACTATGTACAATATTTTTATTAGCTTTTATTCAACAATAGCACGAATTATGGAGATGGAGGGAGTACAATCAAATCAAAAGATTAGAGAAATACTCTAATTTTGCAACTAACTCTACGAAGTTGATCTAGTGATCATTAAGCTTGAAACTCACGAGGTTGTCCTCTCCTAGATTTTCGGTTCGTAACCTCTCAAGTGCTACTATTTTTTTTTTTTGGTGGATCCATCTGCACAAGAGTCTATTACAATTTCCATTGAGCCTAGCTCCGATAATGAACGGTGAGATTGGTCCCTTAAAAATTAGTCAATGTGAGCGTAAATTAATCTAAATACCCAAAATCAAATTTAGTTGTACTAGAAGCTCCAATATTTAATCTCCTTGGTTGACTATCAAAAAGTCTACAGTTACCGATCGGGAAATCCCGACGTCCCACCGGGTACTCTCCGGCCACCAGATGGCCGATCCGATCCGTCCAATAATTCTAAAAAAAAAAAACCAAGTGGGTTTACGCGAGAATAAATGGCATCCGACGTGTGTAAGTGACCGATCCAAGCACTCCTTTTTTGGCCGATCCAAACACTCTGTTTTTGGCAGATCCAAACCCAAAATTGAGTGCTTGGATCGGCCACTTACACACGTCAGATACCATTTATTCTCACGTAAGCCCACTCGGTTTTTTTTTTTTTAGAATTATTGGACGGATCGGATCGGCCGTCCGATGGCTGGAGCGTGCCCAGAGGGGCGTCGGGATTTCCCGATCGGTAACTGTAGACTTACTCTTTCCAAATTGTTCCCATGTAGGCATATACATGTGTATATATATGTGTTACATGTATTCATATTATGAGTCCATATATATAATTCCAAGTTTTTTTGTTTGGTCCCTCAGAGATTAATCTGGGTGAGCATAGATTAATCTACTAGAAGCTTCAATTAATCTCCTTGGTTGACTTTTTTGACGCATTTCCGAATAGCTCCCATATACATGGGTAGTGTATATATATGTACATGTATTCATATCATGAGTCCATATATCATTCCAAACATTTTGTTTGGCGCAGGATGTCGAAAGCTCCTCAGCTGCTCATCATGCCATGCGCCCTATTCTTATTAGCTCAGCTCTTCTGCTTCTTCCATTTCTCTCTTGGCGATATCGGAACTGCTGCTACCTATTCCCCACCCTATACACGTACGTAGTACTTCTGCTACTTGTTTGCTACATGTAATTTCGAGAATCAGTTTTTTCAGACAAGGACGGACCGAGTGGTGGATGAGCCACTCAAATTACATATACTTAAAAAAAATCTAGGTTTAATTTGCTTAGGTTTGAACTATATGTAGCGGTGATTGTGACCTTCAATTCCGTCACAATCATGCACATGTTTGCATGCAAATTAATCACAAGCGTATCGATCGATTCTTGATACCTATGGTTCAATTTGGGGTCCAATTTTACTAGCCAGTTCACACCTGCTATATTCGATACCCAACCGCTGCGACCAGTTAAGTTGTTAGTGACATCAAACTTTCCATAACCTCGAAACCCGATTAATTCCTGATATCACTGATCATGGTTACTGTACTTTCTGTCACGTTTGCTCGTACTCCTATTTTAATATTGGAAACATTTGGTTTCATCAATGAATGCAGCCACGGCTTGCTATGGGAGTGATGCCTCTCGATTCCCACCAAGCAACCTATTCGGGGCAGCAGGAGAGGGTATATGGGACAATGGGGCAGCTTGTGGGCGGCAATACAAGGTTAGGTGCATAAGCGCCACCGTGCCCAGAACTTGCATTCCAAACAAAACAATTCAGATCAGGATTGTCGATCGCGCACAAACTTCAGTTTCTAAGCCGACAAGGGGCGGCACCACCATTGTCCTCACCACGACTGCCTTCGGAACAATTGCCAATGGATCACCCGCGTCAATCAACATAGAATTTCAAGAGTAAGTACTGCGCTTATCTTTTAAATTCCCTCTGCCCCTACTCTACTCGGTACTCCGGCTTGGTAGTTTTCGGATTATAAAGAGATAATTTCCGTTTTACAAGGTCTCATAACAAATCATTCATGATTTTCGATATCATTTCTTCAATTTCGTGAACATATCTGCTACTACTAGTTGTATTGTCGTTTTTCGACATTGCTTTTGAAAATTATTTTTCTCTCCGAACATCACCCGGCTTTCTGAAAACAATCGAAATGACATTTGCGAATTTCCGTTATTTTTACCGAGTGGTAGACATTATGTACATGCATTTGACAGGAGTTCAAATCTCACTAACTACAACTAACAATGTTGATTTTCGCAGAGTGAAAAATAAATCCTTTGTAGAGATATATATATTGTTGGAATCTTATTATTGATTTCTTTGACACTGAGAGAAGGTAATTTTTTATGTGCAGGGTTTGACTTGAAGAAAAACCTGAATAATTTCCCATGTGTCGGGCTGGAGGGAGATGATGGTTCTTTAACTGATTAGTTTCTAGAATCTACATGACCATTTCGAAATGTTCTGTAGATTAGGAACTGATTAAGTATATTTTGAGTACTTTTCTTCATTAATTTCTCCGGTTTATGGTTGAACTACAATATTCATGTGTCTAAATATTCTCCAATAAATTTTTTCTGTATGACTTGTCAACTCTCCAAAATGAGGACTGTGAAGTCCCTGTCCCACCTCGGAAAATAATAGTAACATGAATGAAGTGGTTTATAAGATAAAGCCCACTGGCTTGTATAAATCTGAGGTTAACCTTCTGAGGTTAAGAACTTGAGTTTAAATTCTGGTAGGGATACTTTTTTAAAGTGTCTGTTTGCCAAGAAAAAATTCTAGTCATATAAATTGAGGCTGCTGTGATTCAAACTCGGTCCACTGATTATTATAGCAACCGCATTAGTTATTAAGGCCAAAATATTTACCATGTTGGTATAAACGAAAATGATATATAAATAAGTATTAATTTCTGTTTATTGTTTTTAAATTAAGAAATTTATGTAGGGCTCTATTATACTATTTGACCTCGGACATCTAAATACCTTGGGCCGGCCTTGAAGACATGACAGGGGAGATAACATATGCAACAATGGGCATAACGCATGCAACAATGAGGCCACTGGGGGTATAACAGCAAGCCGATGGAGTATAACATTGTTGACGAGCCAGTGTGACATTGTTAACGAGCCGGTATAACATCACCACAAAACGTCGTAACACATTCCTCTAGGCTCCAATTAAGAACATAAAACGGCATAACAAAGATTTTCAGCTTCGTTGGAGCCAAAGCTTAACCACAAGCCGCATCACATTTAACCACAGGCCGCATTGCATCGAAGAAGAAGTGCTTAATCGAACCCCTAAACCCTAAGTTATTAGCAAAATCAATACACACAAACCACAGATAGCGTAACATTAAGCACAGAGTAATCACAAATGGTGTAACATAAACCCAAAGAGGTATAACAAATGCCATGAAATGAACCATAAGACGGGTAAAAGGTCCATCCAACACGGAATCGACTGATATGAGAGCACGGTCAGAGAATATAATGGAATACCTTCATTCAAAGTTTTTTTGTTTTGTTTTTGAAAGGCTGTTGAAACCGTTATGAAAGTTACGGAGTATGATTCAATGTAATATGCACAGAAAGCGCACAACATCAATGATGATCGACATGTCCAAAAGAGGTCAGATTCAATGTTATACGCACAAAAAACGCACAACATCGATGATCGACGTCTCCATAAGAGGTCTGATTCAATGTAATATGACCAGTAGATGCACCACGTCGATTGTCCTGATGATCGACATCTCCAAAAGAGCATGATGTCGATCGACACCTTCCATCTTGCTTGTGGCATTGATTGAATCATTGACAAATTCAATCGAAGTCAATGGTTCATGACCTGCGTCTGCTACTAGACTAATCATTTTCATCAAACTAGAAATAGATTTAGGTGATTCAAAATGATTATCCCCTACCCGTTGCGAAGTGCCAATGATTAATTCCTATCTCAATCTCGAGCTCATCAATAGCAAACAAACACGTAATTTCAACAACTTTACCGGCTTTTAGTTTATCATTCGTTTGGATGAAGCACACGACATTCACAATAGAAGCCAATTTTCTCTCAAAAGAAATGAAAGATGGGGAAAGCTTCTAGATGCTATAAAGCCAATTTTCAAAAGAAATGAAAGATGGAGAAAGCTTCTAGATGCTATAACGAGTGTCAATTGCGAAAGATGTGTTAAACAATGTATATAGTGTGCATATCAACAATCATGCAAAGTCAAAAACAATTTTTACGATTATTAGAACAATAGTCAATAGACATTGCACCCCGTTTGCCTCATCCCGAGCTTCATCAACTATAATAGAGGACTCTGCGTCGCCAATATTCTCATAAATTGGTTTCTTCGATCCTTTGGTTGTAAAAACATTCGAAAAAGAATTGTGAATCTGTGATGATGGTTGCGTTTTTTTGAGCTTTATCTTGCACAACCTCGACAGTCTTTTCTTTACAATCTTCCAAAAGCTATCAAGTCAAGACAATTTTTATGATTCAGTGAATCACGGCTTTCATCATGACCCCTAAAATAATCCCGGATTTGAGCCTCGCTCACGTACTAGTTAAGCCCACATTTTTGCTGAATATTCAGAGGTGGGAGATTGTTAATTGATCGGATTGTTAAATGGTCATAATTGATCGGATTGTTAAATGGTCAATGAGGTGGGAGATTGTTAATTGATCAGTGGCGGGAGACGGATTGATTAAAAAAACGTGCGGGATTGTTTTTGAACCCGCTTGGCTCTCTCTCTCTCTCTCTCTCTGTATATATGTATTGTTGTAGTTTGCATTTGTATAGAGTTTATCTCACCTTCTACACATCTCTTTTGCAGGGCCTATTTTTTCTTCTCCAAATTAAAGCTTGACAATCAGGTGTGTGTGTATATATATATATATATATATAGAGGAATTTTCAAGTGAGGGATCCCTCATTTTTTTTAAAATGAGGGACTTTCATTTCCGATCAAATTTTAAAAATCCGAGCCGCTCAATGTGTGCAGAACGTGATTTTAAGGGTGTCCGCAAAAAATCAGCAAAAAAAATGACCGGGAAGGGCTTCATCCGAGCAGTTTTTTTTGAACCGTTCAATGAAAACTGCTCGGATGAAGCCCTTCCCAGTCATTTTTTTTGCTGATTTCTCGCGGGGAACCTTAAAATCACGTTATGATCACTTTGTGCGGCTCGGATCATCGAAATTCAATCGGAAATGGGAGTCCCTCATTTTAAAAAAATGAGGGATCCCTCACCGGAACCTAACTCTCTCTCTATATATATATATATATATATATATGTCTTGTGTATTTGTATTCCAGCCGGAATAAGCTCCGATGCTGATCTTTTACAAACCGACTTTAATATCTGTTTGATCACAGGTTCTTGCAATTTTGCCTTGTAAGTTTATATGGTCATTTTTGTTGTCTATGGAAAGCACTCGGGGGTCACATTGGCCTCATCTTGGCACGGCGGTGTGAGCAAGATTTGCGTATCAGTTGTAATTTGTGAATATGTGATTTGCGTATCAGTTGTAATTTGTGAATATGTGAATGGACGTTGTCCGTAGAAGTCACTTATAGATTAAGGGCGCTAGCTGTAGTTTTCTTTTGTCATACGATAGAAGAACCTATTAATTGTCTGGTAATCCTAACCGATTAGAATAGATATCAAACCTTTCCTTCATAGAAATTGAACTTGCAACCTCACAGCACTCAATACTGCTATACCCCCACTGGGCCAACTGCCATTGTTTAGGATCATGATTCATGAGTTAATTTCCTTCTTGCATTTGTTAAAAAGCCTATTAACCCAATTAAATAAATGTGAATTTGTGATATCCCCGAGTAATGAACTTGTACATTTTCGTTTTTTTTGAAAAACAAATCTTCATTAAAAAATCCAAAACGGATCAGAGATACAAGAAATACAGGATAACAATCCAAATCTTTAGTAATGAAATGTAAGCAATACATATGTAGCAGACTTATAATTGGAAGCAGTTGTAATGTAGAATAATCCATAGTTTGGAAGCAAATTACAGAAAATTACTGAGGGTTATAATGCACAATGATTTGAAGTTCGAAATTTGCAAAGTTGTGAGTTTTCTGGAAGCACACGCAAACAACCATGGCCAAGGACCATGCCTGTTGGATAATGGATCTTTCATGGTTCCAAATAAGATGAACTTGAAATTTCTCAAATGTTAATTTTACAAGTCGTATGAAAAAAAAAAAAACCTCACATGCAATCTTGGCATGTGGAGTTTTTTTTATAGTTTCAAGAAAGCATGAATTCCAAATGTTTACCCACCCTGCAATTGGAGTTATGGGTAATAAGAATACCAGGCTGATCAACAACACGGATGAAGTTATGGAGATCAGGGTGTTTCGCGGATTGAATTCCACAGAAGGTTGGGTTGATTAAGACTCTTGATTGAAGGCGGAGTTGGATCTAGGGAATAGCCATGGCCGGACCCATTCTTTACCATAGACTAGGTGAACACCCACGTGCTTCGCACAAATAGCATGATCGTTGGTTGTTACTTTGTGAGCGTCGTTTGTTTGAGTATGATCGTTGGTTGTATTCGATCCTAAATAGGTTTTTAACATTGCCGTCTACAACGATTCTATTCAAAGAACATAGTAGTTGGAGCATTGCATACGTACTATATATCAAGACTCATTCCTTCTGCGTTTGCAGATCTTTTTCATTATGTGAATCTACCACCCCGTAAAGTGCACACATTATGGGAGTCTCTTATAATATGGGACACTATATAATATTCGGTCTTGGTTAAAATCCACGAGAAGGAATAAACATGATATGGTCGATCATATGGGACGTACTATATTGCTAATCAAACTCTATATTCTAGTTCAATTAAAGACGTCCACTCAATGATATGGGACACGCTTGTTTGGTTTGGATTTTGAGGAAGGTTTTGAGAGTAATGAGTGAAGAGACATAGATTGAGAAAATTTATTAGAGACCGTGCCTAGGAGCTTTGAGAGCCCAAAACGAACAATGCAGGTGTACCTAGCCTTGGCAAACCGCCTTAGTGCACCAAATCCAAGAAAAAAGAAGATATATAATGTAATCCAACAGTCAGTCAAGATGCATAGATTTTATGCACATACAGGGGCATCTCTGGTGGCTACTCAAATCTTGACTTCAACTTGAATTTGACTAGAAAAACTTCCTAATTCCTCTCAACTCCTTCTAAGGTTCAAAAGGGTGTATTTCATCATTTTTGTTTACTGAAATCGATGAAGACTCTTTTCCTTAACTCAATTTTCTGTAAGTAACTTTGAGGCTTTCAAATTTAATACAGATAATAGAGAATTCACCCTAAATTCACATTTATCTTGAGATCAGATGAAGCTTTTACCCATATTAAAAAAAAAAAAAAAAACTCTACCCAAAATGTCAAGAACTGACCCACGAATCCATGTAACATTGAAGACATGGAAAGACTACTTGGAAGACTAAATCAAACCAACCAAGTGAAATTAATCTAGTACCCACCAAACGAAATTGCACAGAGAGATCAATTATGAATAAAAGAGAAGAGGGGTCAAAGTTCTAACAATTGGGTAGTAGTGGATTGGTTGAGAAAAAGAAGAGAACAAAGAGTACCATGAGAGTCGATTGCAGAGTTGCTGTTGGCCCCATTTCCCGTTTTCTTCTTGGCGTTTTTTCTCTTCTTTGGACCTGATGGCATGATTGGCTTTGGAGGTGAGGGCAAATGAGGTCTGCTGATCACGGGCGCTCTCTCTCTCTCTCTCTCTCCAGTGAACTGTGGAACCTTGACCCTTTGTCTTCTTCTCTTCCCCTCGAGAAATTTCTGTGCGTCTGTCATTTTGTAGTCCAAGGCTTGGCCACCACACAAAAAAGAAAGAAAAGAAAAGGTTGGGGCTTTGGAAGGTACCGCTGATCGGATTCAAATGGTTAGCTTTTTAACTGGTCAAATAGTAGTAGTAAAAATGGTTCAGATCTCTCCGGTCCAAGTTTTGGTCAAGTGGAAACAATTTTAATCTGAATCGCACATTGAAAAATTTAACAGTTCAGATGTGCTCAATTCTTCATACATATAGTTTCTGAATAGATCCGAACCACTAATCGCAATATTGAATGGTCAAGATTTTGACTGTCTGCTCCGGTTCAAAACTTGGATTAAAGAGGATCCCCTTTCTAAAAATAAATTTAATTTTCCCTTCAAGGCTTTTGTTTTCTTTTAATTTTTGTTTTTGTTTTGTTATAAGTAGCATTAGTGAATTAATAAGTTAAATTATGGGTAGTAATATTCACACTCCTATTTTCATAACCATAGTTTTTTACCTTTTTTTTTGTTTTTTTTTGACGTGAATTTACAATATTATACTTCAAAATGTGAAAGAGAATGCATAGGAATGTTGTTAATCTTATAAATTCACGTCACAATAGGATTAAAAAAAATAAAATAACGAGTGCGATTATAAAATCACGTGAAAGAAACTCCATCCTTTTCATAAGGGAATTTCAAATTTCAGACGTCCTCTTCTCTCTCTTGGACATCCAACATCATAGAAAAATTTCAATTCCAGAATACTCTCGCTCTCTCTCACATATTTGGATTACTACAAACATGCACAGTTGTCTCCCCATACCCACCCCCCCCCCCCCCCCCCCCCCCCCCCCCCCCCCCCCCCCGTCACACACACGCATGATCTAGATGATCGAGTATTTTACTTTTATATGTTGGCCTCGGTAAGATTTCACTCGGTTCTTCTGTCTCTCTCTCTCTCTCCCCTTCTTTCTTTTCGACCCCTCTTCCTCTGTACTTTGTTCGATCTCCGTTCTATTGTCTTCTCGTTGCTTCCTCTTCTCGGCCGTGTTCCTAGTCCGAGGGATCTTCTGGCCAGGTTTGTTCTTGGGCTCGTGTTTATGCTTAACGGCAAGGCACATCCGGTGGATTGGGGCAGCTTGGCCGACGAGCCTCCCGTCAGTATCTTCTGTTGTTCGGTTATTGCCTAATGGCTATGGTTGAGTGCTTGCGGCTGTTGTTTGGGGTTCCCACTGTTGGATCGTCTCTTTTCAGTGGTGTTGGCTTTTGGTGCTCTGTGGTCGACTGAATGGAGTGGTCGGCGGTGTGGTGGTGGCCAGTCTGAGGTGGTGGCGGCATGGCGCGGAAGGCTGTCTATGAAATTGTACAGTGTTTAGTGTTAGAGTTTTGGATTTTCTTTGAGCTGTGCTACAATGTATTATCTGAGTTAGAGTTTTGGGTTTTCTTTGATCAATTAGACGTTAGTAGATTGGTTTTCTCTTTTTCTTTCTAATTTGTTACTACTTTTTTTCAAACATCTTTTGTCACCTATTGAACTTGCACATGCAATTTTATGTAATTTTGATGATAGGAGTGGGATTGCATTCTCTATGATGGCAGTGATGGGAGCAGTGTTGGTAGTACTGTTTGGTTGGTTAAGAGCAAGTTTACCAGTATTTAGTTAAAAAAACTAGTGAACAGTGCACATTTTTTATTTTACCTACCTACATTTCTTTCTACACTACAACAACACTATCTATTTAACCTACTCTCTATTAAAATACACATTTTTTCAATCTTTTCATTTATCCTATTATTATAATATGAGAGAGGGGGAAAGGGAGAGGGAGACAGAGAGAGTTAAAATAATCAAACAAATGGGATTTCAGATGAACAGTTGTTCGGTTTTAATAGCTAACCAATTCTTCAAAGCTATTTTACCTCCTCTACAACAACTTGTTTTTTATGTTCTCCTTCAGTAAAATAGCTAAAATGGTCATTTTACATCATCTGGTAAACTTGCTCTAAAATTGTTAATATATTTTCTCCTAGTAATGCCTTGGGGCAGCCTTGAGGCAATGGCAATACGCTAGCTAGTAACGGTTGGTAGGCATACAAAAGATTTTGTAAATATTGGATTATCTTTCTTTAATTTATCGGACCTGTATCCATTGATACAATGAAAGACCTGAAAGGGGAAGAGATCTCTCCTGCACCAAAAATCCTTGACTTACTGCAAACTGCAAACACAAAACTCGATAATATACTTATAACTATTATTAGATGAGAAAAACTTTTTCACGGAGCTTTTCGTGAATAGTGGTTCGAGCGAAGAATTTTTTTAAAATCTGGACCGTCCAATGCCGAAATGAACGGCTGAGATCGTGCAGCTCTGCAAATTGCTTATTCACGGCTCCTCTAGGAATAACCCAATCTCCTATTAGATTTGGAAAAGGTTATATGGTATTGGTAAGACACACAGTAAAACAAGAATATGGAAATTTTCCAAATCCATTCTTTTGTGATGAAGTTCTTTGGGAAGTAAAATTCCGTTTGGAATCCTTTTAGACTTTTCGTTTTGGTTTATGTGGTAAATGTTACCATAGAGGTAAATGGTATAAATCTTTATTCATCTTTTTGGTGTTTTAAGCAATTGAGATTCTGAGATAAAGCTAGTTTACACTTGTACCAAAAGCCATGCCAATTGAAAAAAGCCAAAATTTGGCATCAAGAATAGCAAGCTGCAAAACCCAATTCGAGGGGTTGGTCTGGTGGTCAAAACCTAAACCTGAGAGTTTACTCCTTCCGTCTCAAGTTCGAAATTTCTTAAATGCTATTAACTATTTTGAGGCCGGTCCATATGGAGTTTTTTTTCCGACTTTAATTGGGTCCACCATTAGTGGACGATGGGATTGATCACATAGAATTTGTTGGGGTGTGCGGCTAGAACACTTGAGTAATAAAAAAGAGAATGGTAAAACCCTTTTCACCCCAAATTCAGTGCCCAAATTTGATAATGGCATTCCAGGTGCCAAATTTGGCATCGAATAGCAATTGCCAAACTTGTTGAGTGAGTACCAACCTCTACTTGCCAATTATTATGTACACACAACAAACCCCAAGCTGTTGGCCGAGTGGAAGCATATATAGCAACAAGAATAGGATTTACATCCTCCAACTTGCAGATTAGACTCCCACCGCTATCAGCGAAAATCCTTGAGGTTCTTGGTTAATATTTATTATCCTTTAGGTCCTCGGGGTTGAGTGAATTGTTCGGTTGTCTACCTTCAAGATCAAGATTACTCGATGTGCGTGTAAACTCACTCCGACACCTAGTTACAAAAGTCATTACACATATTGATATGATGGAACAATTCACATGTTGCTTCTCAGCATGATCTTGCTAATTACTTGTATACTCAGCCAACTCATTCTTTGAAGGAATGGTTTTTCATGCGTTTACATTAATCATGATTGGACGTGATTTTGCTTAATCGATGTGTTTTGTAAAATTAATTTATAAAACCCAAAAAAAAACGTAACAATAAAACACAGATCGAATTGCTTAATTTTCTATACCTGGTTTTGTGGTACGTATATTTCATCTTCATCCCAGGATTTATTGTTTTGCCCCCATGCATGTTTGATTCTCCGAATCTAAAACTATATCTCATGCATATATGAACAAATTACCATAATCTTTGTAGATTGGACGTAATCAGATTCTAATTAAGGTTATCCCCATAATCTCTTTGTAGATTGGAGGAATCAGATTCTAATTAAGGTTGTCCTCTCTCTCTCTCTCTCTCTCTCTCTCTCTCTCTCTCTCTGAATATATATGTATTGTCGTAGTTAGCATTTGTATAGAGTTTATCTCACCTTCCACACATCTATTTTGCAGGGCCTATTCTTTCTTCTCCAAATTAAAGCTTGACAATCAGGTATGTATATATCTATCTGTCTTGTGTATTTGTATTCCGGCCGGAATAAAAGCTCCAGATGCTGATCTTTTACAGACCGGCTTTAATATCTGTTTGATCTCAGGTTCTTGCAATTTTGCCTTGTAAGTTTTCATGGTCATTTTTGTTGTCTATGCAAATCACTCGGGTCACATTGGCCTCATCTTGGCACGGCGGTGTGAGCAAGATTTGCGTATCAGTTGTAATTTGTGAATATTTGAACCGACGTTGTCAATAGAAGTCACTTATAGATTAAGGGCGCTAGCTGTAGTTTTCTTTTGTCATACGATAGAAGTACCTATTAATTGTACGGTAATCCCATCCCATCCTAATCGATTAGAATAAATATCAAATCTTTCCTTCATAGAATTTGAACCTGCAACATCACAGTACTCAATACTGCTGTACAACCACCGGGCCAACTGCCATTGTTTACGATCATGATTCATGAGTTAATTTCCTTCTTGCATTCGTTAAAAAGCCTATTGACCCAAATAAATGTAAATCTGTGATATCCCCGAGTAATGAACTTGTATATATATATATATTTTTTTTGAAAGGCAAATCTTCATTAAGAAATCCAAAACGGATCAGAGATACAAGAAATACATGCAGGATTACAATCCAAATCTTCAGTAATGAACTTGTGATATCCCCGAGTAATGAACTTGCACTTTGAAACGTGGATTTTGTTACTTCAAGCAAAATGCGGAGTTGCTTTATTAACAGCATAGACAAGTTTATTTATTTATTTTTCGGTCTTGCTATCGTCAGCCCACTGGGCTGACGATAAACATGCTAGAAGACAAGAAAAATACGTATCTTTGTGCATTTTTTACACCCTTTAATATATATATTTACACACTCATTATTGTCAGCCCATTTAATTGATTTTAAAATTTTCCTTTATTTTTTATCCGCAAACACACCTTAAAGGCCCTAGGCAAGTTAACGCAATCGTGTCAAACTTTGTTGGATGTTCAAGGCCCGTGGCCTGGCCAAGCCCAACTGCCCAAGTCAAACTTTCCAAATGCGATCGTAGGCATGGGCGGCCTTGGGAGTTGGCAGTTGGGAGTTACGTGACAAAAGCAAAGTATTTTTTCTGAATTCGTAGGGGCGAAGCTGCTTGACTGGTTAGTTTTGCCCTGCGAATCCAGAAAAAAACACTTATCTATATCCGTTGTACAAGCTGATTTTTTCACAGAGCCTTATGAAAAATCATTTCAAAATTTATAAATATTTTTTGATATTTTTGTGTGACGTAGAGTGAGCCCCACATGTGTGCAGTGGACTTAGTACGATGATTGTAGAACGGTTGTCTATTTTTTCTTGTGTGGTTGAGGGCTAGGCAAACCTAATTAATAAAAACAGTTGACTTTTGACTGAGAGTTTCAAGAAACTCTTCAGGGCAGGTTTAATACAGTATCATACGGAGTATATCCTTCCAACATGCACGTAAGTGTGAGTCTCTCCATTTTAATTATATACAGTAACATATTATTGCTATAGGAAATACTCCATCAATATTGCGTCAATTTACGAGTAACAATTTCCCCATATCCAATGGGTATCCACGTCGCCCCGCTATTATAGAGGCAGGTAAGAGCAAGTTTACCGATCAAGGTAAAAAAACTTTTTATCTATTTTAGCTTGTCAAAATAAGAAAATTGCTTTGCACCAGAGTAGCAAAACACAAAGGTAAAATAGCTCTCGTGGTTTGGCTCTGTATTAATACCTTGAAACTATTCATAGGTTATCCCATTAAACAATAATTATTTCTCTCTTTCCCTCTCCCCAATGGAGCTCTAGTTCCGGATGAATAGTAAATTTTTATAGTATTTTATAAGAATAGAGATGGTAATAGAGAGGATTGGTGTAGGGTTGAGAGAGATTTGAGTAGGTAAAATAAAAAAAATAGACTGTTGAGTAGCTAAAATACACAACTATTAGTGTACATGCTCTAATACCTGAATTTTTAACCATTAAGAGCGAGTATGGTAGAATTTAAAATTACCTGCTCAGAAATGGGGTATATATGATTTTGTGACATCCGCCCTGAATACCTGTAACGGCCTCCTACCCAATGATAAATACCCACATACATGCATGTGTAGTATGCGTACATATATGTACTTAGAGCATCCACAATGTAATAATCAAAATTTGTCATATCAGATTTTAATTATCCATTTAGACATTGTTAAAGTTAACAATGTTAAGTCCTATATTATTTATTTTTTGCCCATAATCAAAATGAGTTGGCAAAAATTCAAATCTAATGGTCAATTCATTTCCTTTCAATCTAATGGTCTAAATTGAATGACATTTTAGTAAAATAAGTGAAAGTGAAGAACGTTTGTTAAAATTCATAAAGTGATCAATATTATTAAATGCACAATCACTTGCAGAGAGTGAGTTTCACCTACCAATGAAACATTTGCTTTATGGAGAGTGAGTTTTACTTTCCCATGATGGTTATACTTGATTGGGAAGATGTAGAGTCCAATAAATTTGATTATTGGCAAAAGATTGCTAGTTTTTATTATTCAAATGTCCAAATTTGATGAGTTGCTAAGAAATTATTAAGTTTGATTATTACAATGTGAGCACTTTTTTTAATACACATTGCTAATTTTAACAATATTTTGATTTTGATTATTACATTGTAGATACTCTTAGTTTGTTTTTCTTCCTCACAGCTCCCTTCTTAATTGGATTGTTATGTACTTATTGAGCTTGGTGATCAGGATCTCACATGGTTGATATGATATCCCATTATTTAAACTCTTCGGATATAATACCAATACCTCTTCATATATAAAGAAAAGTAAATACAACAATAATACTAAATTTTGAACCATAATGTTAAATTGGAATTTTAAAAAAAAAGCCATAATGTCAAAATTGATGGAAATATTTTGAAAAATTTGTGTACTAAATCTTTATTATTTTCATTCAAAAATAGCACAAGCACAACAGTCTAATTGATGGAAAAGCTTTGAGAAAACTATGTATTACAATATTTTTATTAGCTTTTATTAAAAAATATCACGAATTATGGAGATGGAGGGAGTACAATCAAATCAAAAGATTAGAGAAGTCCTAATTTTGCAACTTACTCTACGAAGTTGATCTAGTGATTAAGCCTGAAACTCACGAGGTTGTCCTCTCCTAGATTTTCAGTTCGTAATCTCCCAAGTGCTACTAATTTTTTTTTCTTGGATCGATCCATCGGCACGAGGGTCTGTTACAATTTCCATTGAGCCTCCGATAATAAACGGTGAGATTGGTTCCTCAAAGATTAGTCTGAATGAGCATTAATTAATCTACTAGAAGCTCCAATTAATCTCCTTGGTTGACTTTTTTGGCGCATTTCTGAATAGCTCCCATATACGTGTGTGTATATATATGTACATGTATTCATATCATGAGTCCATATATCATTCCAAACATTTTGTTTGGTGCAGGATGTCGAAAGCTCCTCAGCCGCTCATCATGCCATGCACCCTATTCTTATTAGCTCAGCTCTTCTGCTTCTTCCATTTCTCTCTTGGCGATATCGGAACTGCTGCTACCTATTCCCCACCCTATACACGTACGTAGTACTTCTGCTACTTGTTTGCTACATGTAATTTCGAGAATCAGTTTTTTCAGACAAGGAAGACGGACCGAGTGGCGGATGAGCCACTCGAATTAATAACATCTACTTGAAGAAAAATCTAGGTTTTGCTTAGGTTTGAACTATATGTAGCATATTGACCGCTGCATATATCCGTGATTGTGACCTTCAATTCCATCTCAATCATCCACATGTTTGAATATGCAAATCACAAGCGTATCGATCGATTCTTGATACCTATTGTTCAATTTTGTGTCCAATATTTACTAGCCAGTTCACACTTGCTATATTCAATACTCAATCGCTGCGACCAGTTTAGGCTCCGTTTCAGAACAAAAAAAAAAAAGCCCTTATTTTTTAAGAAGACAATTTCAAGCTCAAAAATTATGTGTTTATTGAAATCTAAAAATATGCAATATGAATCTTGTTTGAAAGATCTCGATAAGATCTTTTATATGATATAAAAAAATTTGAAAAATTATTTTTCATTTACTTTATTTTTGAGTTTGAAAATGTGAAATAAGCTGTTTATTTTTTAAAAAGGTTTCTGGAACGGAGCCTAAGTTGTTGTTAGAACTGTGGCTCATACGTTAAGTATGAAAAGATACTAAGGAGTTCTAGAAAGAAGACCAAATGCTGGAGTGTAGTGGAGTGGAACGAATGGAGCGGAGGCCGATGATCCAGTGAAAGTAGCCTAGGCTGATCAAGGCCTTAGTGTTCTGTAATTGGGGGGTGTGGGGGGCTACGCCCCCCGCGGTATGGTACGGTATCGTACAAGATACAGACCAAATCCGATTAGGGTTAGAATAAAGTAGTTATAAATATTCTATGTTATAAACCCTAATATATACTGTGATAATAAAGAACTGCAGCCACTCTTATTCCCGTGTAGGTATCCGGTTTTGGAGAACCACATATATCTCCATGTTGATTATTTATTGTCGTAAATCGTGTGTGTGTGTGACGATCCTAACAGTTGTTAGTGACATCAAACTTTCCGTAACCTCAAAACCCGATTCCTGATATCACTGATCATGGTTAGTGTACTTACTGTCACGATTGCTCATACTACCCCTATTTTTAATATTGGAAACATTTGGTTTCATCAATGAATGCAGCCACGGCTTGCTATGGGAGTGATGCCTCTCAATTCCCATCAAGCAACCTATTCGGGGCGGCCGGAGAGGGTATATGGGACAATGGGGCAGCTTGTGGGCGGCAATACAAGGTGCGGTGCATAAGCGCCACCGTGCCCAGAACTTGCATTCCAAACAAAACGATTCAGATCAGGATTGTCGATCGCGCGCAAACTTCGGCTTCTAAGCCGACGAGGGGCGGCACCACCATGGTCCTCACCACGACTGCCTTCGGAACAATCGCCAATGGATCACCCGCTTCAATCAACATAGAATTTCAAGAGTAAGTACTGCATGCGCTTATCTTTTAATTCCCTCCGCCCCTACCCTACTTGGTACTCCAGCTTGATAGTTTTCGGATTATAAAGAGATAATTTCCGTTTTACAAGGTCTCATAACAAATCAAGAATGATTTTCCGTATCATTTCTTCAATTTCGTGAACATATCTGCTTACTAGTATTGGCTTGTGTTCTATTGTCGTTTTTCGACATTGCTTTCGAAAATTATTTCTCTCTGAACATCACCCGCTTTTTGAAAACAATCGAAATGACATTTGCGAATTCCCGTTATTTTTACCAAACGGTAGACATCATGTACATGCATTTGACAGGGGTTCAAATCTCACTAATTACAACTAATAATGTTGATTTTCACCGAGCGAAAAATAAATCCTTTGTGTGTGTGTGTGTGTGTGTATATATATATATGTGTGTATGTATATATATATATATATATATATATATACGGGACGGTTCAAGGGACACCCTAAAAAAACACCCTAAATCTCAATCTCATAGTATCCGATCAAATTTTTATGATCCGAACCATTCAATGTGTGCAGAATGTGATTTTAATGGTGCCCTTGAGAAATTAGCAAAAAATATGGAACAGAAAGGCTTGATTTGAGCAGTTTTTATTTAAACCGTTCAATAAAAACTGTTTGAAACTGTTCGGATCAAGTCCTTCCCGATCATTTTTTTTTGCTGATTTTTCGCAGTTACCCTTAAAATCACGTTCTGATCACATTGAGCGGCTCGGATTATCAAAATTTGATCGGAAGCTATGGAGTGTTTTTTTAAGTGTCCCCAGAACCACCCCGATTTCTGTAAATATATATATATATATATATATATATATTTACAGAAATCTTCAGGTAAGAATCTTAAAATGAGAACCTTGTATGCGGACCTTCCATTTCTCGCTTTTTTCGATCGGATTTCGATGATCCGAGCTGCTCAATGTATTCAGAACGTGATTTTAAGGGTATCCATTTGAAATCGGCAAAAAAATGACCGGAAATGGCTTGATTTGAGCAGTTGTTATTTGAACCGTTAGATAAAAAATAAACAAAAACTGCTCGGATGAAGCCCTTCCTGGTCTTTTTTTTTTGCTGATTTCTCGAGGGTACTCTTAAAATCACGTTCTGAACACATTGAGTGGCTCGGATCATCAAAATTCGATCGGGAAAGGAAGGTCCGCATTTTATTAAAATAAAGTAGTACTTATATTGTTGGAATCTTATCATTGATTTCTTTGACACTGAGAGAAGGTAATTTTTCATGTGCAGGGTTTGACTTGAAGAAAAACCTGAATAATTTTCCATGTGCCGGGCTGGAGGGAGATATGATAGTTCTTTAACTAATTAGTTTCTAGAATCTACATGACCATTTCGAAATGTTCAGTAGATTAGGAACAGATTAGGTATATTTTGAGTACTTTTCTCCATTAACTTCTCCTGTATATGGTTGAGCTACAATATTCATGTATCTAAATATTCACCAATAATTTTTTTCTGTATGAGACTTGTCACCTCTCCAAAATGAGAACTGTGAAGCCCCTGTCCCACCTCGGAAAATAATAGTAACATGAATGAAGTGGTTTATAAGATAAGGCCCACTGGCTAGTATAAATCCGAGGTTAACCTTCTGAGGTTAAGAATTTGAGCTCAAATTCTGGTAGGATACTTTTTTAAAGTGTCTGTTTGCCAAAAAAAAAAAAATCTAGTCACACAAATTGGGGCTGAAGTGATTCAAACTCAGTCTACTGAATATTATAGAAACCGCACAAGTTATTAATGCCGAAATATTTACCATGTTGAATAGTATGAACGAAAATGATATATAGATAAATATTTATGTTTATTATTTTTAAATTAAAAAATTTATGTAGGATCTTATTCCACCATTTGATTTAGGGCATCTAAATACCTTGGGCCAGCCTTGAAGACAGGAATGGGGGATAACATATGCAACAATGGGCAGAGACGGAGGGAGGTGTGGGCATATGGGGGCCAAGGCCCCCGCATGGTTTCGGGTTTTTTTTTTAAATTTTTTTTTATTTTTTTGTTTGGTGAGAACATCTAGGTATTGTATTTTGTATTGGATATTATTTAGACATAAAAATGTGTTCGTTTTTTGTCCCAAAACCCAATTTCTCTATCTGTGCACGGTCTCCCATAAGTTTTTCCTTCAATTATTGATCTCATTTCTTTTTCTATCTCTCTCTACTTACTACCCAAAAAAACCTCCCTCAAAATTTAAACCAAACAAACTATTAGATTCCCGAACCTTCAAATTTCAAAATCGTGTTCATAGGTTGGCCTCCGTGTTTACAAGATCTTGGTTCCGTCTTTGACAATGGGCATAACGTGTGCAACAATGAGGCACACGACATTCACAATAGAAGCCAATTTTCAAAAGAAATGAAAGATGGGGAAAACTTCTAGATGCTATAACGAGTGTCAATTGTGAAAGATGTGTTGAACAATGTACATAGTATGCATATCAACAATCACGCAAAGTCAAAGCTTGTAATCCATTTTACTCACCTCGCATGTTACTTGCCTCATGTCATTGCCCTCGAACATTTTGAATCTCTAAATTATGTTGGGCAACACAGTTGCACAGCACAAATCTTGTTTTTTTAGAATCAATGCTACAGTATTGGAAACACCAACAAAGCCCGAAACAAGTGCTCGCAGACAAGACCCTTTTTCTCCACGACTATTAGAACAATAGTCAATAGACATTGCACCCCGTTTGCCTCATCCCGAGCTTCATCAACTATAATAGAGGACTCTATGTCCCCAATATTCTCATAAATTGGTTTTTTCAATCCTTTGGTTGTAAAAACATTCAAAAAGAATCGTGAATTTGTGACGATGGTTGCATTTTATAGGAGCTTTATCTTGCACAACCTCGACAGTCTTTTCTTTACGTTCTTCCAAAAGCTATCAAGTCAAGACAATTTTTACGATTCAGTGAATCACGGCTTTCATCATGACCCCTAAAACTAATCCCATGAGTTACAAGTTGTCAGGCTACCTGAATTCATCATTTGATGTGTAATTTTCTTTCAAATTAAACACACGAGTCAGTGTAATCACTCCGCTTTCTCTCATATTTAATTTCCAGCATAATTTTTCTTTCTAATCAAACACACCCGTAATTAGCTTTGATTCATCTATGTGACGGCACAATTGGAACTGGACGAGGGAGTTATTCTGGATATGCTTGATTAAGCGGAGAGGGAGTCGATTAATGGCTTTGTTTGGTTGAGAGTTTAGTTTAGTTTAGTTTTGGTAGTAGGTAAAGAGAGAAATAAAATAATGATTGAAGAGAGAGGTAATGATTGAAGAGAGATAGAGAGAGAGATGAGAAAGTAATAATTGAAGAAATATGGTAATGATTGGAGAGAAATAAGATAATAATTGGAAAACAAAATTAAAACTAAACTTAAAACTAAGAATTGAACAAAGCCAATATTATAAACGGTCTTACTATTGTCAGCTCATTAGGTTGACTATAAGCATACTAGAAGGCAAGAAAATATGTGTTTTTGTTTATTTTTTACACCCCTTAATACACATCTACACACCTACTATTATCAGCTCATTAGGTTGATTTTAGAATTTTTCCATTATAAATTAAAGAAAATGATGGATTTTTCCGCCAAGGTTGACTAGTAACATATCTTTGTCTCCACAAATTTCGGGAGAGAGAGAGAGAGTCAATTTTAATTGGAACGTTCGCAAGAATTAACGGCAGTTTGACTTGAAGGGCATAACAAGACAAAATGGAACTTTCTGTTTCTCTGTTTTCAACTCAACAAGAGCTAACACAAAAATGAAAATGGACGAACAACCCAACCCTTGGAACAATGGCAAATCGAGAAATATAATTTACCCTAGACTAAAATAGATTGGTAGATAAAAAAGGTTGGGCTAAACTTAGTTTGGTTAAGTTTTATATATAATTTTTTTATTTTTTTAAAAATTGACCTGGGCTATGGATGTTAAAGGAACCGTCAAAGGAAACGGACAGTTCAAACCAAACCGGTTAATTTTGGTCGACTTTTCCAATTGGTTTCGGTGTGTTCAGGTTTAAAATACTAAATAAATTGATTTATGGTTCGATTGCGGTTCAAGCGATTCGTAAATCAACAAACCGATTTGACCAAATCTTTTACGTTACTTGTATTTGACCTTCTCCGTCATGCACTTGATAATGAAAGGTTCTATCTTTCAGCGTTCTAGACTACCCGTAAAAAAATTAAGTACTTTTCTGTAATTTTTAAGCTTGAAAATAATAGGTTTATTAAAATTAAAAAATATGTAATATTGATCTAATTTTATAGATCTCGATGAGATCTATCAAAAGAAAATTAGAACCCAGTCCTCCTTTTTAAGTTTGGTCTGATTCCAATCCTAAATATTTTATCCAAATCTATATAGGCTAGGTTATGTTGTGTAATGATTTTTATACCCCAATGGACCAAACCGACCGAACGCCCCTCTAGTTCTCTCGCGTCTGGAATCCTCCTTCGTCACAGATTTCTCATTTTTTAATCCAACTGTGTCTTCAACCAGCTCCGACAAGATCTCCACCATTATCCGCGAGGTCGAGGCGACGGCCACGTCAATCTTGGCGAGTTTAGCTAGCTCAACACATCGACTCCGACAAGTTCATCGATCTCATTCTCGTATGACCTCTCTCAATCCGACGCCGTGCCGATCAAACACCACATCTTCCGGTCAAATTCTTCAACGATGGATGCCCTGAGATGATGTGGGGGCTTCCATGGCAGTAAATGGAGAGATGGTGGGTTCTTGGATATCAGACGTGGTGGGGTTGGGTTGAGTTGAGTTAAAGAAGACGAAGGACAATTGATTATATTTGTAAGAATTCACTACAAATTTATTTGGGGCCATTTGCCTTCCGATTTTCAGAGAGATCATCAGCTAAGGCATCCAACAATCCAATTCAGCCAAACCATTTTAGTCGGTTTAGCAATAATGTTGTGATTGCTTAGCAAAAAACATAATGGTGTGCTCTTGAAAAGTATTTTTTATTCGTGTGTGTATTTTCTATAAGAATTGTGTATTTTTCTATGAGAATTGTGTATTGTTCATGAGAACTGTTCATGAGAATAATGTATTTTTCTATGAGAACTGTGTATTGTTCATGAGAACTGTCTATGAGAAATGTGTATTTTTTTATGAGAATTGTGTATTTTTCTATGAGAACTATTTATTTTAGTGTACGGTGAAACTATGTAAATTGTGTATTTTCACATCTCTCATAGATACAGTTTTCATAGCCAATCCAGAATAAAATATCTGGGTATTCTTATCAAACAAAAAACGTCTAATATTAATATTAAAATTAAAAAAAAATCCCGAAACAACGCGGGAGCCGTGGCCCCATATGGCCAAGTCTAGCTCCATCTCTCGTTGGTCAAGTGTAAACAAACCACATTATTTACATCATTATAAGCAATAATGCTACAATGACCACATGTGGTTACAACGTTTTAGGCACTATGTGAAATATCATCATTGCATTTGTAAAACATATTCTAGTTGGCACATACTTTATTAATACATTGATGATATATCACATAATACTCAAAATTTGATCACCATAGCATTGTTGCATATACAAGTACAACGTGACATTTTATGCAGGTGAATGTTTGCCACAGTCTTCATTGGCTTGTGTTATTAGCATTGCCAATAATCTAACTAAACTAATTCCTACAGTACTTTTTACAGTCGTTTTACACGTTTATGCGTGGCGGTGAGGTGACCCTAAGCCCCCGAGAATTGTTGACAACGAGAATTGAACTTGAGAAGAAAAGAAGAAAAAACCATTTAATTTGTTTGCATAAAAATGAAGAAAAGATGACTTGGGCATGAGATCTCTTGTTAGACTAACTCAAAAAGCACCAAGAGAAATTATCTGCATGCAACTCAATATGTGATTGGTGCTCTAGAAGGCAAAGACCAAATCAAAAATATCAACCAAAGAAGAACTGATCAAGAAGTAGTCAGACTCCATCTCCAGATCTCCTTAACCAATCAATTTTATCGGTAGGTACGGTACCCTTGAAATTAATGGTTTTTTATTCTAGAAGTTGACTAAAATGGCCAAAGACTTGTATCCACATATTCTTTATGTCAACAAACATTTATTTCCAAATTTTCCCAATGCCATCCGTAGCCGTTTTCTTCTTCAGCCGATATTCATACTATCAGTACTTTTTTTCCTTTTTTTTTTTTTTTTAAAGATAAGTACTACTAGTACTTTCTAGAGGATGAAGACAAAGTAAAAGTTGGTCAAAAGATTAAGGTTCTCGATATCATTAAGGCCCCGTTTTGTTAAGACTCTTATTTTTTAAGTACTTGGTGCGTTCTTTTGGGAGCAGACGGCGTTGGGATGGGACTACAGTGATGTGTTTGGGGCGATAGGTGTTCGGTTTAGGGTTGGGTGTTATTTAGGATGGGCTTGACCCAATTGGTGTTCGGGCTTCAGCCTTTTAGGTGTGTGCTTCGGCCCTTTGGATTTCTTCAATTGATTTTTTGCCAATCGAGGAATTGGGTTTCGGATTGGGCACAATATTTTTCTTGGCTTTGTTTTAGGATTTTCATGTCGTTTTCCTTGTTCCTATTGGTCTTTGTATCCATGTCAAATGGTGTGTTCTTTTGAATTAAAGGTGATATATTGTAAGAGAATGATCTGTCTCGTAAAGCGAGAAAAAATATTTTTTTCCGCTTTATAAGATAGGTCATTTTCTTACAATACATCACATTTAATTAGTTAATGAAACACACCCTAAGTAGACCTTAAAATGTAGGCAGCCATGGCAGGCATGGTATTGCTATCTTGATGCAAATCTTAATCACATCCCAAATTAATCTTGAGGAGGTTTGACAGTTCTTCAATACCGTAGCTGATCATTTTTAGTGATTTTCTTATTTTTATTTTTGATAAATTGGTTATAGTTGTTGCAAGCCTCTAGACTTTTTGTTTTGTTGTTTTAACTGTTCAGGCCTATGTATGGACCATCTAGTTTTTATCTAATTTGATCAATATACTCCCTCCGTCCCTTTTTTTGTGTCCAGTATTATATTTTGGGCTGTCCCTTAATAAGTGTCCATTTTATAAAGTTAGAGGGTAAAAGTTGGTATATTGTCTATTTTGTCCCTAAAAGTAAATTTTATTTTGAAAAGTTAGTGAGTAAAAGTGTAATGATGATGGGTAAGTAGGAAAAGTGGAGGAAAAAATTGATGTGAAAGGTGTAATGATGATGTCTTTTTAATAAGTTGAAGTTACGAAGTAGGACACTTAAAAAAGGACGGAGGGAGTACTAAATTGCACTTGTTCATTGTAAAAAAATTTGGGTGGGTTGAAATATTATGGTTAGGTGTTACTAATACTACTTGCTACCAAAATGTATTAGGTGGTCGTTTTTTTTTTTTTTTTTCCCTTTGGTGGTAGGCAAAAGCTTTTAGGTGGTGTTAACATCATGATTTGCTCCCATAAGAGAAATGAGAGAGCACCTCCAAGGAAAAAAACACAAAATTTTACATCAAATATGTACTTTGGTGACCTAAGTGGCAAGTTAAACAATTATGCAGTCTAAGGGACACTTCAAATTTTAAATTTTATTATCACATTTTTTACTCTAAAAAAAGGACTCACTTTGCCCAAAAAATTAACAATTCACGAATAACAAATACGGAGTATTAAATTTGAAGAGATGGTAATTTGAAGAGTGCTTTCCCCCTCTTCAAAGTTGGAGAGAGAGAGAGAGATGCACCAAATAGTCTCAGCAAGTTTGATATTTTCCTCGAAGAGTGTTTTGCTTAATGTGGCTCTTCAAATGCAGTTTTAATTTGGTTTTGCTAACTTCCTTGGAGATGCTCTTAAGAAAACGAGTTTAAAACACAAATCTACAGACACCGCATCCAGAGAGGTGTTTGATGTACGTGTGCCCTCACACATAAACGGCTATAGACATAGTTGTTTACATTCTTCAAAAGGTGTTTGTAAACTTTTTGAAGAGTAATTTTCTCTGTTCAAACTTATACTCTCTCCGTTCCTAAATAAGTGTCCGACGCGCAAAATTAGGCTTTACAAACTCATATTTTTTATTAAAAAATTTAATTTTTTTTTCACAATCTAATCGAATTCATTGCTATTTATTGATTTGTGAAAAAAAATTAATTTTTTTAACGAAACAAATGCATCTTTTTGAAAGCCTAATTTTGCGCGATGAACACTTATTTAGAAATGGAAGAAGTACTTCGTTATGATAAAAAAAAAAAATACCTTGTGCTTTCGCTGCTTCTTTTGTTTTTTTGTTTTTTTTTCCAACAGCAATACTTTCGTTTCCACAAACTATTTTTTCCTCGAACAGAAATAGTTTCAACCAAAAGCTTGTCAAGCAAAAATGGAAACACCAAAAATTAAAGGAATATCAAACAAGCTCACTTTTTCGCATTCCTAGATTTTGTAACTTTGCACTTCGCTTCAAAGACAGTTTTACTAACGGACTCAGCACCAAAATAGGACATCAAAGGTCTGCATCTACAAGTTTTTAGTCCCAATGGATAAAGGGTTGGGGGCAAAAGGGCAAGAGGACGAGAGAATTGAAAATCTCAAACTTGATAAATTTCATTTTGATCAATATTCCAGCAGTTACGAATCAAGGTGTCCATAACCGACAGTGACGTGCAAAAACATCCAAGTGTGGCATCCAGGCCATCAACAGGCATTTCAGTTTTTGGAAACAGCAACCTAGAGAAAGATGAAGGTTCGGAGCAAATGCAGATTATTAAAGTTAAAGAAGGTACAACAGAAGGGAAGATGTCCCCCACAGGAAAGGAGCTGGTATATGGTTTAATACCCCTCAAAACGACGAAGAAACAACGCAACCAACTGAAAGAATCACTTCCAAAGCTTCCGCAATGACATGTTTTTCTCAGTATCTTTCTTCATTACTTTAGCCACCGCCATTTCGAAATCTTCCTGGGTTACATGAACCCTTCTCTCCCTCAGTGCAAACATACCAGCTTCCGTGCAAACCGCCTACAGTAAAGAATATGAGAGCTTAATTAAACAATGCCTTAAAAAAGCACAGAATGGAGATCAATGAGCAAAATAATACAACACTATGAGAAAGAACTAGATCTGGAAGAAAATAGTCACCTTTAGTTCTGCACCAGATGCGCCATTCATCTTCTCGGCTATCTTCTTCAAATCAATCCCACGCATTAAGTTCATTCTTCTCGAGTGTATTTTCAAGATATCCCAACGGGACTGCAAGTAACAAAAACAAATGATTAGGCATATCACCACAGATCTGGAAAAGCAGAAAACCTGGAAAAAATACGAACGATACATTTTCATGCATAACATTTGCTTCTCTTGAGAGTTAATTCAAAGGACTTCAAACAAGATGACAGATAATAAACGAATCCTTTATCATAGAGCTGATAAGCAACAAACTCAAGAAGGAACAAAAAAGAAGACAGAAGTTCGGTATATATATAATCACATAAAATTGATCATAAAAACATAGATAGTGAGTCATGACAAATAGCTGAATATACCTCTCCATTGGGATTTGGGAACTCTATTTTCCTGTCTATCCTTCCAGGCCTCAGGAGGGCTTGATCCAGAATGTCGATCCGATTTGTAGCCAT